>MU716011.1:229680-281702 GCA_026770625.1 Nicotiana glauca | reverse complement strand
TATATATATATATATATATATATATATATATATATATATATACACACACACACACACACACACACTCACACACACATACTCCATCCAATTAAAAATTAATTATTTAATTTATAAAACAAACAAAATTATGAAAAGTATTGAAGTTAACACACATAAGAATTCAGGATAGCTTGGTGCTACTGGGACTCAAATATCGAGCATGAAACCCATAGATATATACTCTGTCCAATTAAATAATTAAATATTACTTATTTCCAAAATAAACACACAATTAATATTTTTTAATTTAAGTTTACGACATGGACGTGCCGTTTGTGCATCCTGGACCTCTCTCAGATGAGATATTAGTATTACAAGGCGATCATAGGCCCGCCTACGTATGGGAGGGAGAGCTACTGGAGCAGACTCTCCGCGCTGGGAGTGTGGACGACTTGTGGGACTTTATGAGGGGAAGAGAATTCCATCCTTATGTAGTCCAGCGCCTACGCGATACAGGCTTCTATAGGATTTATCAGATTGGGCGGTTGCAGCTCGGCTGGCCTCTGATCACGGCCTTGATAGAGCAGTGGCGATCGGAGACGCACACTTTCCACTTGCCCATTGGAGAGGAAACCATCACCTGCACGATGTTGAGGTTTTATATGGGTTGCATGCTGATGGACTGGCCGTTGCACTGCCTCAATATATGAGATCTATGTCGCGTGCCCAATATTTGCACTTGCTGTAGCAGTTCACTGGTTTCAGGCCACATGATGAGACTACAGCTTCAGGGGCCAGTCGCATGACTTCGATAGCTATTTGACAGTATTTGGAGATATTGCACCCCGGCATCACTGGCGAGACAGATGATCTACATATTCACCGGTACACGAGGTTGGTGTTGCTCCTTCTTTTCGGGGGTGTCTTGTTTCCGAACACTTTGGGAAATCTAGTGAGTTTGCAATTTCTACATCATCTTCAGTAGCTATATAATTTACCCGTTGTTTTCGCTTCCCTATATAGGAATACGTGTCGGGCAAGCATGGGCACCCAGAGCGACGTATATGGTTTTCTGTAGCTTCTACGGGTGATAACATATTCAAACACTCGGTTCATTACTTTCAATTCAATCTAGTCAAAAAAAATTTTTAAACTTTACATCGACCTTGTATGTTAGGTTTGGGCCTGGGAGCGGTTCCTGCCGTTGAAACCACCTCCACTATTACCTCCGGATGTAGAACCTTCATTTCTCCCTCTAGCTACAAGGTGGGTTCTCCGGCATGGAAATTACTGAGCCATTGATACTCATCATAATCTCCCCCTTATCAGGGATGTGTTGGATATGCTGAAGGGCACACAGGTAAATGTGTACCTAAACTTGCTTGTTATAATTTCACTTGGGTTTTGCATACACACTTTTATGTTATTATTTGATAGTTCATCAAGACGCCATACAACAATGACTTGATAGGTGGCCTGCCCGATTATTGCTCGGCTGCCAACTGAATTGGAGCACTTTCGTCCCGCTGATGTTTCTCGATATTGTGGTGCATCATGCCACAGAGCAGGTACTTCGCGAGTTTGGCCATCCGCAGACTATACCGAGGTGCCTACATGGGAGGCTACGCATTATCAGCGGGATGACCTTCACAGATCCAGGCGGCGACTATTCAAATATATACGTCCTGGTACCGCCTCGTTACCCTACTTTATATGAAGAACTCCATTCATCAAGCTGGCGGTCGGTACACACCATATGCCGGGAGGCACGAGGCACTGGTATGTTGATTTGGTATTCTTACTTAGAATTGTGATATAACATTCTATAATTAATATTTTAAATTTTGTGCAGGCTATTGGTCATCATTTATTCTACAAGTTAGGACTGTAAATGCAGCAGCATGCCGGCAATCGTGCGGTCACTGCATATGGCCGACAGGTGACAGAGCTATCTCTCTGAACACTGAAGCAAGACAGACTGGGCGAGCGCTTAGATCACGACCCTGGTTATGTGGCGCCAGAGCACAACCAGTGGGGTTGGCCTGTCGCACGCCCAAGGGGATATGGATGAGGCAGGGTTGTCCCACGAGGCGGGGGTGCCACACGAGGCAGGGTTGCCCCTAGGGGTCGTGGGGTCCGGCGAGGAGGTGGTCCCCAGCCACGAGGCATTGAGGCACCTGATGAGGACTTGGAGCTGATCAGCCGGGTTACATCCCTCATCAAGATGAGCCTCCCAGCAGCATGTCATTGTACAATCTTCAGCTGGAGCTGCCAGCATCGTTGATGACCCCATCAGATCCATCGTAAATCACGGGCACGAGCTTCACCGTAGATATAGAGCAGTTCTTTTCAGGCCCATCAAACGCAAATTTCGATTGGCCAACCCGAGACGTGGATGGTGGGCGCATGTTGAATTTTTCTCAATGATTTGACATAAATTAATTTTTTATTTTCTTATTAAAGCTCTATCCCAACCCGTCACGGAGGCCACTTTATGCGATGCTGAGGATACAACGGATGCTTATATTCAGGAGCTCGACGAGACCATGGTAAGAAAATGTTTTTGACTTAACACGTACATTACTAATATATAGTTTCATATACTAATTTTACTAATTATTTTTTATGGTGCTGATGGACACACGGTCTCTTCAACCGATCCTGTCAGCCCTACTAACGATAATGCTGCAGCGCATCCTCATATAAAGAGGCGACGTGATAAGGATGATCCTAATAGTGTACCTGAACGCCAGGGGATACGCCTCAGGCTAGTGGCTGCATTGAAGCACACAGGCTATGGCACACATTAAAATTTTTTTTTGGGTATTTTATATAAATAATACATTACATAAATAATATAAACAATTTTATTATGCTTACATAGTGTACCTCGTTTCTTATTTATTTTAACACTACAACACAAACACAAACATAGAAAACTTAACATAACTTAAATTCAGTACAACTAATGAAAAACATGACACGGAAAACATAAAGATACACTACTACGCTCAAGTCATTGTTTAGTCACCACCGCCTAGTATTCTCTGCTCCAACCACTTAAATTTTTCTTCCAGCTTATTTTTTTCCTTCTTCCATCTCTTTGTGTTTCTCCTTCAACTCCGCAACTTCTCGTTTGGATTGTCGCTCTGTTTTCCACTGTTTCAAACACAAATAATGAAGATACTACACCATTTCTTTGTAGTATTCTTGCTGACAAGGTTCATCAATCCATACCTCAAAATTGCAAATAGGTTCATCGGCAACCCTATAAAACTTGTTCATACACGCCCAGTAGCGGCGTCCAGCTTAACCATCATCCCAACAGTCTTGCATCATGCATTTTTTGTCGCACTCCACCTTGGCACATAAAGGGGTTCAGACATTTGTTAAAGCGTCAAGAAAAACCTTGCTTTATGGAAATATTTGCTATTGGTTATTGTTAAGCACAGAAAATAACTAGAATTCGCCCGTTATTTATAGGCAATACAACAAACAAAAGTAGTATTGTACTGCGCTATAGATATTCACTTTTTCTGAAACAAAACATCTTTTTCACAGTCGGTCAACTTTTCAGACCTACAAGACACCACACAAAATTTAGTATTGTACCGCGCTATACATATTCACTTTTTCTGAAACGAAACAACTTTTTCATAGTTGGTCAGCTTCTTAGACCGACAAGACAACACAGAAAACATCGTATTACACCGTGCCATACATATTAACTTTTTCTGAAACGAAATAGCTTTTTCGCGGTCGGTCAGCTTTTCAGACCGACAAGACAACACACAAGATGTAGTATTGTATCGCGTTATACATATTAAATTTTTTCTAAAATGAAATGGCTTTTTGCAGTCGGTCAGCTTTTCAGACCAACAAGACAACACACAAACCGTAATATTGTACAGCGTTATACATATTCACTTTTTCTAAAAGGAAACTACTTTTTCACATATGGTAAGCTTTTCAGACCGACAAGACAACATACAAAACGTATTATTGTACCGCGCTATACATATTCACTTTTTTTTAAACGAAACAGCTTTCTCGCAGTTGGTTAGCCTTTTAGACCGACAAGACAACACACAAAAAGTAGTATTGTACTGCGCTATACATATTCACTTTTTCTAAAATGAAACTACTTTTTCACAGACGGTCAGCTTTTCAGACCGACAAGACAACACACAAAACGTACTATTGTACCGCACTATACATATTAACTTTTTTTGAAACGAAACAGCTTTCTCGCAGTCGGTTAGCTTTTTAGACCAACAAGACAATACACAAAAAGTAGTATTGTACTGCGCTACACATATTCACTTTTTCTTGAACGAAACAGCTTTGTCTTGATTTATCCTTTTATTATCTGTTATTTTCATGTATATTGCTTTAGTTATGGTGGTTGTGCTTTTATTATGTTATGAAATTTTAATCTTCATATCGGTCTTCTTTACTAAAACCAACAAGTTGAACGTTGGAACTATCATATCATCATCCCAATTCAAAATGTCATGTTAAAAAATAAGATATAACATGACTGTGGAACATAATTTTATTTGATAGATATTGCAACATAAACAAGTACACACACTTATTATAGAAAACGTTACAAAAATAAAACAATAGGTGTGTCCTTGATAGTTGGGTACATTAGACGAACTTACACCAGGAGCTGGATTACCACTGCCACCCAAACCAGCTAAAGGACAATTACGACGATCGTGTCTTATTTTCGAGCATATGCCACATTTACACGTATAAACGGAATCACCAACATCCATTTGGTTTTGTATACGTGTTTTTTTTCACTTGTAGCTTGCGCAACTAGTCCTTGTTACACAACATTTTAAACGGTTCCGGTGGCCAATAATGCTCAGCACCCAATGGCTGCAACTGCCCACTGTATGTGTTTACGTATGCAGCAATACAGTATTGCCTATCAACATAGTTGGTTGCCCCTAAATCAATTTGTTAAAAGCACTTCATTGCATGTGTGTATGACATATGGTAGATGGTCCATTTCCCACATGAACACAACCTGTTGGCTTTATTCACGGTTTGTAGATTATTTTTCGGTGTCCGCTGATAGCGGTGTGAACTTCAAAAATACCCCAGTCGTGATCATACTATAAAAATAGATGCCAATGTGCTCGCCTCCTGTATTTCTCAAATCTTCTCATTGGTATTGGCATAAATTGAACACCTCTGTCCATCAATTCCGATGCAGCTCTATGCCTTTCAAAAAACCTCTCCGCAATTTGTTTGAATGTCATCTGAACCATGACAGTGACAGGCAATCCACGTGCACAATAAGCTGTTGAATGACTCCGACACATTTGTAGTGAGGGCTCCCCATCATCTGCCTCCATCAGCATGCTATGTCTACTTGTAAAGTTCATGTCCCATTAGCCAATTATAGGGTCTTTCGTCTAACTACCTGATCGCTTCCATGCGCCTCGTGAATTTGCATTGCTGGTGCTCAGTTGCACCCATCCATATTAAATCATGCAAGGCCTTGTCGGGATATTTCTTCTGGATATTGGCCTTCAGGTTCCTCACAAGGTAACAGTGGTATGCATAGGGTTTCATCATCTTCGATGTTATTCAAATTCACTGTATTCATCCGAAATCCTCAAAATATCTCTAAAAGTTTCATCATCTTCGATGTTATACTCAGAATAACAAGCAAATCCCTACGAAGTCACAAAATACAGAAATCTACCGATTACTTTAAGGTTCACCGAATATTTCCTCACACTCGTTTTTGTATGTAACAATGATACAAGTTTTTCGTACTCCATTGTAAGAAGAAATTTAACATAATACTGTGGAGATGAACTATACCTCACAGAGTTATTCTCCATTACAACATCATCACCCCCCTAAATATAATGAAACCCTTTTTTTGGCTCTTCGGACATTATAAAAAGTATTTGATAACAAAAAGAAAAGTTTGAACGGAAGTTAGAATATTTTTGAATAGATTTTCATAGAATCCTAATGCCTTTAAATAAGGCAATGCCTAGCTCGAGGAGCTGAATTTTTTGATGTATAACGCGGTACTACACTGTGCTATACCCATTTGAATTATTGTTATATCAGTTAACCACAGGAGACTTATTGGTGGGCCCACAAATAGATATAGCATGGTATAATACCGCGCTATATATATTTGAATTATAGTTATGTCAGTAAAACTCGGGAGACTAATTTGTGGGCCCACAAATAGGTATAATGAGGTATAATAACATGCTATATATAGCCAGTTTAATACCGCGCTATTCTTTAATGGGAGAAAAACCGTTAAACTATACCACGTTATATATAGAAAAATAACTTTTTAGGCCGTAGAAACGTATTTTGAGTCAAAAAAGTTGGCATTTAAGTTTCGGCCTACTTTTGGAGGAATGTAGCATTATTATATATAAAATCAAGAGAGGGGAGCATGGACATGTTAATCAGGCCCCCACCTAGATACATCACTGAAGTCAAGCCCATCAAATCATGGGTTGAAATTTTACTATAGCCATCGTGAAAGAATCTGAACTGTTAATCAAAAATAATACGAGGTAATGAGTGGAGTGATACAAGATATTATAAGTTCCTTTATAAATCTTGCACAACTAATTAGGAACAAGTGTATCCTCTAATGCAACAATGGAGAACATATCTCATGTAGAGATGGAGCATATATAATGAAGACTGGCCTAAAGTTAAGGAGTCATGTTGAGTTTTTAGCTAAAATAAGCTTAAAAGATGGTGAATAGAAAATGGATGGAAAAATAAAATTTTAAAATTTTCCTCCTTGACATTGAGACATTGTCAAATATTGGTAGAGGAAAACGTTTTTGATGGGTATATAGACAATTGCTCTTCCTTTAGTTCTTAAAGAGTTAAGAAGAAGGCAAAGCTCACACCGTTGCTCGCTTGGCTCGGCTTCGACTTGATTAATTTTTTGGACCAAATTTATTTGTTAATAGTAAATATTAACGTAATATTAAATATATATTTTTGTAACGGAAGATTAATAATCCAAATTATCCATTTCATTGACTATACTCGTCCATTTTTTGTAACAGAAAATATTTCCTCTGCCCGTTTTAATTTACGTAAATGGCCATTTACGTTATGGCCGTTTTACGTAACTGAGCTCTCTTCATTTGAACTCAACAGGCTAGGGCTATCCATTCTCTCAGATTTTCCATACGAAATTCTAAGTTCTCCACCTTTCTTCTGCATTATTTTAACTACAAAGAAAGAAATAGTAAGTGTAATTTGCTACCGATCTTTTTGTTCGCTGAAATACTGGGATTTGAAGTACCGCTTGCCAATGTATAATTCGTTCTATTCTGGGAGGGAATAATCCAACCTTGGGTACTAGGAAGGGATTAAATCCCTTAAAGAAACACTGTTAATTCAGTGGGCTCGGATTAAATTCTTCTATTTTGTTTACATTTCTGTTTATATGTTATTTTATCTTCTCCAAAATTCTTTTGCAAATACAGTTTAACAACAAGCTTAAGGAATTTCATTTATTTGTTCTATTTGTGTTATACTAACATATTTCTGGAGAGTAAAACCTGTGTGTTTTCTTCTCCATTGGAGATTAAAATCTATGTAATTTTAACGTTTGTTTGTGTCATTCTTTAATAGAAATGATGAATGACAAAGGGAAACTAGACTATTCCTATGGTGACTGCCAATGCATCGACAAACCGAACAACACCGGTATTGGCATCGGCAGAAAAATCTAGAAAATTTTTCGGGATTGATTTCAAGTGGTAGTAGCAGAAGATGATCTTCTACTTGAAAACTTTAAGTTTACAGAAGTTCATTAAGGAAGATGTTCATGTTCATCTAGATGAAACTCTACAGAATGAATGCTTTCTCGTGATTGAGGCGTGGTATCATTCTAATTTTCTATGCAAGAATTACATTCTTAGTAGATTGGAAGATGATCTGTATAATGTCTACAGTAATGTGGAGAAGTCAAAAGAGCTGTGGATTGCACTTGAAGGAAGTACAAAACTGAAGATGTCGGGTTGAAGAAATTTGTTGCCGATAAATTTTTGGACTATAAAATGGTATATAGCAAGTCAGTTGTTACTGAAGTCCATGAATTGCAAGTGATTATTCACAATCTCCTTGCTAAAGGTATAAGTAGAAATAATACTGATGTTTAAAGTATTAATTTTAGTATGTTTACTAACAGAATTTTAATTGAAGGTATTGTCATCAATGAAGTATTCCAAGTTGCAACGATGATTGAGAAGTTGCCTCATTTGAAGGACTTACAAAACTACTTAAAACACAAACGCAAGGAGATGTTGCTTGAAGATCTCATTGTTCAGTTGAGAATCGAAGAGCACAACAAAGCTGCTGAAAAGAGAGGCCGTGGAAACTCAAAAATAATGGGAGCAAAAATTGTTGAGGATACTCCTCAAAATAAGAGAAAGAGGAAGCATGTTTCTGGACCGAAAAGCAACCAAACAAGAAGCAGTTCAACAAAAATTGCTACAACTGTGGAAAAGCTGAACAAAAATCTACAGATTGTCGTGCTCCGAAGAAAGACAATAAGAATTGTCAAGAAAACATGGTTGAAAAACACGAATATGTTGATGACTTGTGTGCTATGCTTTCTGAATGAAACCTAGTGGGGATTCCTAAGGAGTGGTTGATTGATTCTGGATCCACTCGTCGTGTTTGTGCCGTTAGAGAAGCGTTTGCAACATATGCTCCCGTTGGACCCGAAGAGACGTTTTCTATGGGAAATTCTGCAATGACCAAACTTTTAATATATGGGAAGATATTTCTGAAAATGACTTCTAGCAAGGTGGTGACTCTATACAACGTCATTCATGATCCCGAGATTAGAAAGAACTTAATATCTGCTGGACTTCTTTTTAAGAACGGGTTTAAATATGTCTTTCTGTCTAATGAGGTTGTAATAAGTAAGAATGAGATGTTTATAGAAAAGGTTACCTCACTGAAGTCCTTTTTAAGGTGGATGTAATGGTTGTTAAGAATAATAATAAAATTTAGCTTCTTCCTACTTACTTGAGTCAAATGATTTATCGCATATACGATTGGGTCATGTAAATTATAAAACCTTGCATAAAATGATTAACTTGAAAGTATTGCCAAAGTTTGAATATGACAAATCTAAATGTCAAATATTTGTGGAATTTAAGTATGTTAAACATGTGAAATCCTTTAGACTTAATTCACACAGATATTTGCAACATGAAGTCAATACCATCTTGAGGTAGAAAGAAGTATTTCATAACTTTTATTGATGACAGTACTCGATATTGCCATGTTTACTTACTTAATATTAAAGATGAAGCAATAGACACGTTCAAACAATACAAAAATGAAGTTGAAATGCAACTTAACAAGAAAATCAAAATGATAAGAAATGATAGGGGTGGTGAATATGAATCTCCTTTGAAGAAATATGTTTAGAATATGGAATTGTTCGTCAAACAACTGCTCGTTACACGCCCCAATCCAAAGGAATTGTGGAAAGAAAGAATCTTTCATTAAAGGAGATGATGAACGCATTGTTGATAAGTTCTGGTTTGCCACAGAACTTGTAGGGAGAAGTTGTTATTATGGCTAACCGGATACTAAATTGAGTACCCCATAGCAAAACACAATCCATTCCATATAGAAAGTGGAAAGGAAGGAAGCACAACTTGAATTATTTTAAAGTGTGGGGGTGTTTGGAAAAAGTGCAAGTTCCTAAACCCAAAAGGTTAAAAATAGGACCAAAAACCGTTGATTGTATTTTCATAGGATATGCGACCAATAGTAAATCATATGATTTTTGGTTCATAAATAAGAAAATCCCGATATTCATAAAAATATGGTTATATAATCAGACAATACTGAGTTTTTTTAAAATATCGAACTATAAAAGGAATGTGAGTCGATTGGTGAAGGATCTACACGACCTCGGGAAGAAATAAAAAAAAGTATATTTAATCAGGAGGATCCAAGACCTAGTAAATGTCAAAGAACGTCTAATTCATTTGGACCAGATTTTCTGACTTTTTTATTGGAAACGGAGCCTCAAGCATTTAAAGAAGCTATGTCTTCTTCGAAATCATTATTTTGGAAAGAGGCAGTCAATAGTGAAATAGAATCCATATTGAACAACCATACATGCGAACTGGTTGATCTTCCTCCTGAAAATAAACCTTTGGATTCTAAATTTGATTTTTAAGAGGAAAATGAAAGATGATGGCAATATTGATAAATATAAATCAAGACTTGTAGTAAAATGGTATAGACAACGAGAAAGTCTTGACTATTTTGACACGTACTCTCCAGTTACAAGAATTACATCCATACAGATGTTAGCAGAATTAGTTGCAGTGGTCTTGAAATTCCTCAAATGGACGTTAAGACGGCCTTCTTGAATGGAGATTTGGAGGAAGACATCTACATGGAACAACCTGGAGGGTTTGTGGTTCGAAGATGAATACACAAGTCAGCGAGGTATTCCGCGAGAATAAAGATAAAAATAATATATAAAACTATATAAGGCTCTAAAAGAGAATCAGTTATTGCTGGGATGTATCAACAGAACCTGCACTCTAAGTCATGAAAACTTGCCTTTGGCCACGAACATGTGTAATCAATGTCTGTCATACGACATGGCAGGCTCAAACAGGCTAAGTACCACCTAGGGATATCCAAAAAGTTATGTTGATAATTCCCTAAGCGGATGACAATACAAGAATGGGCTATATATATATACACACACACACAACGAGTAGAGAAGATAAATTTATATAACAAATATTAGGTAGAGTGAAAAAACTAATTCTGAAAAACAATATTTAAATTTATAACTGAAGTTGAAAACTGAATTTGTATTTGATAACTAAAACTAAACCTGAAAGCTGAGTCCAACACTAATATATGAGACTGAAGCTGAAAACTGAGTTATTTTTGAGGAAATAAAACCTTGCACATATGTCCTTGCGTACGTAAGCATCTAACAACATGCACGTGAAAGTATCAACCTATCTCCCCAATTAACAATGGCACCTATAGTTGTTCTGCCCTGGCTTCTAGCAATACTCACACTCTTGGAGCTTGACCATTTATCCCTTTCTAACTCTGAATCTGAATATGGATGCATCAGCACCTGCAAGTGTGGGATAGCAAGACCTGGGCATCATGGCAATCATACCCTGGGAGGTTGGCTGCTTATACCTTTTTGAATTGTAATTTGAATCTGAATTGAAAGTCTAATCCATAGCAACCAATTGCACGCAATTAAGCAGTTACAACGCACATAAAGAAATTAATTATTTTTATTTTGAATTTGAACTAAAGGTATGAATAATACAATGTCATGACCCGAAATTCAAACATCGGGACTGTGATGGCGGCTAATATCTACTTGTTAGGCAAGCTAACACTAGGAATTAATTAACCAGTTTTAAAAATTATAACCAAGTAATGATAATTAATAATTAATAAACTCAGAAAGATGGTTGGTAAGAGATATAGCCGTGGAAGAGTTGAGTTAGAGGAACTCCATTTTCGAATCATGCTTATGATGGATAAATATGAGGTATTTAACATATCATGTGTATACTAAGATATGTAAGCTTCTCGATAAGGATCCCTAAGACAAGAATGCCTATCCACTCTTACGATAAAAAGGAATAAGAGAGTCAGAAGGTAGATAAAAGTTTCAGCAAGTAAAATAAGTAAGATGAAGAAGGGTACGAGGAACCTAATTAATGAAGATTAACAGTATTTACAATTCAAGCAGAGGAACATAAGACTTTTGAGTTACCTTCGACAATAATAGAGGAATGTACAATAGGCTACAATGATCTCAGTTATGCCCTATGGAAGCTAGTAGATATGGTTTAAGACAGGACATGATATCAGGATCCGCCTAGGGTTAGACTAATCCAAAATGGTTAATGGATTGTTCTTGTTAGTTGACATTTTCGAAGTAAATTACAAAGGTGCTAAAAGATCTATTTGTGAGACACCCAGATAGTGCACTCTAAAATAGTACAATTGGATATGAGTACTACAAAGATAGGCACTGGAAGCCTGGAAGGAATAAACATTACCTTAGTCTATCTCCCTTCCCTAGTAAAACCGGCAGAGCCAACGGGATGGAGCAAGGAGAGCTAGAAGTAAATGAATGTCTTGCTCAAATTTTTTGAATAAAGTGATAGGCATAAATGTTAGTAGGGAAATAAGAAAAGAGTTAATAAAGCATTATGAGTAAGATGTAATACATGGATTACAACGGTAAAGTAAAAAATGAAAATGATGATAGTATTATAGAGTCTATAGCCAAGGGAAGGAAAAGATGAGAGCTGACAGGGCTTGAGACAACAAAAGAGTATAGGCCATAAAGTCATATCTTCATTTCTAGAAATAAGTTCGTGACTCTAATGTGATTACCAGAAGGAAAAGTTTGACCCTAGAGTAATGGAAATCATTATGGACTAGTGAACAAGATAAACTAAAAATGAATTAGGGGCTGAGCGATTTGATAATAGTCAGGATCATGAGAATTTCAGAGATTGAATTCCGGCAATAATAGAATAGACGATAGAAGAATAATATTTAAAGGCCATTCAGGAATACGCTTCCCTAAAGCAAGCAATGTGAGCAAAGTTAAGCTTAAGGGACTATATGTGCCAGTTATACTAGGTGTTACCCTTGTGTGTAAGGAAATTTGTTATCCTTGGCACAGAAGGATTACTGCAAGGCGAGTAAAGGTCATCGCTGATGTGAAAAGACACCAAAGATGAAAAAGTAAAACATCTATAAGTAGATCATCGTGGCTCAAACTCTTAGTACTCCCCTAAATGGGGGGAATATGGAGTGATGTGATATTAAGTCAGAATTAAGTGGTTCTAGTACCTATGGAATAGTAAAGGAAGACTGCGATAAAAATGAGAAAGGGATGAGATTGCACTTATTCAAATTCTACAGATATGCTACTATTCTAGAACATTATGCAAGCACGACGTCAAGGAGAAGAAGTAAGGGTTCATCTCCGGGATGTTATTGATAAATAAAGAGATAGAGCAAGATGTAAGTTAAGACAAAGGAAATAATACAAGAAAGATTACGCGGAGTAAAGATATGAGAATAGGCCAATGAGTAATTAGTAGTTGATTCAGAAAGAGCCTAGTTATGGTTAGTCAAGATGATATAGGCAAATTAGCATGTCGAGCAAGATAAATATAGTAAAACCCAATATAGTGAATTCGGCCCTGCAAATATGACATTGTAATACTTGAGAAATATTCAGATAGGAGACGGGGTAGTTAAAGGTACCATATGAGTGTTACAGAAATAAAAGAGAGTGTCACTAGGAAGATAGTCAAAATATAAAATTCAAAAGTAACCCTGCGAGTACAAGGACGTAGAGGTAAGTAACCACGGATAATTATAGGAGAGGAAGGAAATCAAATATTCTGTCGAGTATACGATATAATAAACTTTCATATTTACAAGAGTCACAGGGTCCTCCCTAAGTAATACAATGAAAGTCTAGCTGAGGAAATAAGGAAGAAGGCTTCAACCTAAGCATAGTAACTTGAAGAAGAAATGTGTAACGACCCGACCGGTCATTTTGAGCTCTAGCACATCGTTCAACAGTCTGAGGCCATGAACAGCTTCATTTCAGGTATTACCACTTGTACGCGTGGTCGGAATTGAGTTTCGGGAAGTTCGGAGTTGATTTGGAAAGAGAATTCTTATTTCGGAGGCTTAAAGTTGAAAGAATAAACTAGGATTCGAATTTTGAGTAAACGACCTCGGAATCAAGATCTGAAGGTTCTAGCAGGTTTGTATGATGATTTTGGACATGGGCGTATGCCCGGTTTGGGTTTTGGATAGCCCAGGAGTGTTCTGGCACCTATTGTGGAAGTTAGCATTTTAGAAAAAATTACATAAGCTTAGCTTGAAGTGCATTTCAGTGTTATTGATGTCCATTTGGGATTCTGACATGGCGAAAAGCTCCGTATGGTGATTCTGGGGATGGGAGCGCGATCGGAAGTGAATTCGGAGGTCCGTAGGTCATTTTGAAGTCAGAGGTCCGTAGGTCATTTTGAAGTCATTTGGCTAAAGATACAAAATTGAAGGTTTTGAGGAGTTTGAGCGGAAGTGAATTTTTTAATATCGGGGTCAGAATATGATTTCGAAAGTTCGACTAGGTCTGTAATGTTGAATATGACTTGTGCGCAAAATTTGAGGTCAATCGTACATGATTTGATAGGTTTGAACATCGAAAATATAAGTTTGAAGTTCTAAAGTTCATAAAGCTTGAATTGGGGTATAATTCGTGATTTTGTGTTGTTTGATGTGATTTGAGGCCTCGAGCAAGTCCGTAATGTATTTTGGGACTGGTTGGTATGATTAGTTGGGGTCCCGGGGGCCTCGGGTTGATTCCGGGTGGTTAACGGATTGAAAATGGGATTTTTGGAAGGTTGAGGTCTACTAGTTGCTGTCATAACCGCACCTGCGGAAAAGGGGGCCGCAGGTGCGGGTTTAAGTCAGGAGGAAAGGGACCGTAGATGCGGTCAAGGTTCCGCAGAAGCGGGACCGCACTCACGATGCAGGAATCACAAAAGCGAAATGGGGCGGCTAGGCTGGGACCGCAGATGCGGCCATTTTTTCATAGATGTGGGACCACACCTGCGGAGGGTGAGCTGCAGAAGCGAAAAAGGGGGAACTTGATAGGAACCGTAGAAGCGATATTTGGACCGCATCTGCGGAACCGCAGGTGCGAAAATAGCTGGAGGCTGAGGGGTTTTAAAAAATCGGATTTTGGTTATTCTTCTCTCATTTTTCACTTGGCATGGGCGATTTTGGGGAGCTTCAAGAGGGGAATTTCGTCCTCAACGTCAAGGTAAGATATCCCCACCTATTTTTAGTTCAATGCATCAATTATATAAGGATTTTAGCATATAAATTAGTAGGAATTTGGTGTTTTGGTGGAAAGACCTAGAATTTGTATTCTTGGAATTTAACAACGATTTTGAGTATCGAATTTAGTGAAAACTATATATTTGAGTTCGTGAGGCCATGGGTAAACTTTATCTTCGAAAAATTTTGAATTCCAGGCACTTGGGCCCGAGGGCATTTTTGTCAACTTTTTGATCGGGGTTAGGAATTGCTATAAATTGGATTACAATGATTGCCTTAGCATATATTAATGGATTTACATAATTATTAGCTAGTTTTGGAGCCTGTGCATCGATTCGAGTCTTCGGAATGGCATGAAATGCCGGTTATGGACCTTCATAGCGAGGTGAGTCTCCTTTCTAACCTTGTAAGAGGGAATTATCCCCATAGGTGAAATAATTGGTTATGTGCTCCTATTTGTGTGGGCTGCGTACGTACGAGGTGATGAGAGTCCATACATACCTATTATTATGCTATTGTCCAGGTAGTTAGGACCCAAAAACATGCTATACTTGGATTAATTGTAAGCTCATTGATAGCTTAGATTGCTTTGATCGCAATGAATTAGCAAATAAATTTCAAAAAGGATTAAACTTCAATTTCTTAATTTGTTAAAAGAGGACTGACTTTTAATTGGACAAATGTTCCCTGATAAATCCTTAATTGGCTATTTCAGCATGTATTTTTATGTGAACCTGCGTCACATGATTGATTCGCGAGCAGGGTGATTGTTTATTTTATGTTGACCACGTTGCATGGATAGTTTGCGAGTGGGGTAATAGATGCATCTATGGTTCTAGCTGTTCGACCCTCGGCAGTGCCTAATTTACATTTCTGTTGGAGCGGGCCATCGAACTCGGCACGATTTGCGCATGATATATATTATTTCCAGAGAATTTTAAATGTTGATATAGCCTTTCATGGCTTGATATAAATTGATAAGATAATGAAAAGTAAACCTTGAAAATCCTTTTGTTAAAGGTGTTTACTTGTTTTCCAGCTTCGTGAGTTAGAACTACTATATAAATCCATGGTTTCCTCACATTTTTAGTATATTATTATCTGACCTCTAGCAAGTGTTGAAGTCGACCTCTCGTCTCTACTTCTTCGAGATTAGATGGGATAATCATTGAGTACACTTTGTTTACGTACTCATACTACACTTCTGTGAATTTTTGTTGCACATGTATATGTAACTCTAGCGGCCTTCTGGGCATAGTAGCATGGATGATTCTAGGACTAGGTGAGCTACATTATTCGAGACGGCCGTAGCTACTACAGTCCCTTCCAGTATACTGTATTTACTTCATGTCCACTATATTCCAGACAGATGTAGTATTTTATTTCCTTGTTAGTAGATACTCATGCACTTGTGACACCAGGTTCTGGGAGGATTTTTGGATTATTAAATGTTAAGTTTGTTAAAGATTTCGCGGTTGTTTCCGTAAGTTCTATTATTCATTATTTAATGTGTAAAGAAAAATGATTTTGACGATACAAAAAAAATGGAAATTTGATTGAGTATTTTTGTTGGCTTGCCTGACAGTGGTATCCGGCGCCACTACGACCCTTAGTGGATTTTGGGTCGTGACAACATGGTATCAGAGCACTAGGTTCCTAGGGTCTCACGAGTCATGAGCAAGTCTAGTAGAGTCTCGCGGATTGGTACGGAGACGTCTGTACTTATCCTCGGGAGGCTGCAAGACTGTTAGGAGTACTTCCATTCTTGATTCCTTATTATGCGATTTGATTCTTGTGAGGCTTATGCCTTTGTTTCTTTCCTACTTAATCTTATGCAACACGAAGCGCTTGTTATAAATCGGAAATTTAAGAATTGTAATGGCACTACGAATGTGGTGTGGGATGTCTCTCCGGTATAGTTTATTGGACTATTATCGGTGCCTTGTTGAAGGGTAATTTATTGTTTCAAGCTCAGCAGCGGTACTTCTAAGAGCTCTGTGGTTAGGCACAAGTTTCCATGATGCTTATGAACAATCATTAGGCAGTATTGTTATAATGGTAGGATGTTTGCCTACATATCGGGGCAGTGAATTACTTGAAGAGAGGTTTACTCAGTGCATGATCTAGAGATTCAGTGCTTTGTTCACGGCAGGGGAAAGGCAATCGGGCAGAGAATGTTCAGGTTTGGGTTGATGAGGTATCGACACTCAGTATTTGCTAGCATGGCGGAGCTTTCTTCTACAATGCGGTGTCGTTGTCTTTATTGGAGGTACTAAATTTGTCGGTGTTATTATCTTCTGCAATTTGCCTTGGGGTATTAAGGAATAATATTGGAGGAAACTACTGTTAGACATCGTGAAGTAGGGTGGTTCAGGATTGAATCGACATTTCTAATATTGGCAGCTTGAGAGAGATAATCTCCGGCAAAAATTTAAAGTTAGTAGCGATTTGTGCGTTCAAGTGCTACGAAGATAGATTTTATTAAGGCAACAACTGAGTAGAAAAGGATGAGGAAAGATGTGTGGAAAGCATCAGAAAGTGGCTAAAATTTCTAGAATACCAAGTATAAGAAGCAAAGGTCGAATAATCGATTAAGGGGATTAGTTTCGCAAAATTGGGATAGTGGCAGAGTTGCCTATGGGCTTTGCAGTGGGATGACCACGTGCCTTAAGGAGAGTTTGGAGTGATTGAGAATGTTAGTGAGGGATGATTGGGGTCTACGGATTTAATTTGAAGTATGGGCTAATATGCGGTAGAAGATTCTATATAATGAAAAGGGGCTGCCTAAAAGAAAGAAGGATGCAGCATAACTTCGAATTGGAAGGTTGTTGCCGCACATTTAAATGATGTCCATGAGGGGTAAATGGACCTGTGCAGCTAGAGAGTGAGCTCAGACTCGGGATGTGTTATTGATGTCGTAATGATTGTACCCCGTGCAACAGCGTTGGAAGATGCCGGGGAGAGCTTTTTTAGGTGGGTTACCCAAGTGAGCAGGTTAGCGGTCGCATGGTTGTCGAGGCTTCTGTGAAGAATTTTGTTGGTTATGTAGAAAAGAGATCAGTCGTACGAATGTGGTTGATGATCCATAGCATAAAGAGGGGGTTTCTATAGTAAGATATCGAGAACTTTGGCGGTTGATTGCGCAAGGTTATGTCAATAAGAGATAAAGAGGAAGGGTGAATTCCAGATTTGTGAAATAATGGCTTCATGCTAAGTGGGAGAGTCCCACCGCTTATGATTGGGTTGCATGGTTAACTACTTGAGAGATTTTTGGCAATTAGCATATCGATGGGCTATTTCAGCTACGAGAAAGGGCCATAGGTGGTAATTTGAGCATGGAAGTATTAAAGGTGGGCTATCATTGGCATTATTGGCCCATATTCACACTTGGAGGAATATTTATGATTTTGTTTTGTATAATTGCGGGTTCAAAGGGAAGTGTTTCGGCGGGCTCTTCGCCAAAGGGTAATCATGTGATAGAAGACTCATGGAGTTGATTATATTCGGGGCCAAGTCAGAACGGGTGGCTCTCAACAACGGTCATGAAGAATTCATAAGATGAGGTATGATGCCTAATGATTTTGAGCGTATGGTTACGGGTAAGAATCAAGGTTGTTAGAAGCCTATGAGAAGAGGCACAAAATGTTCTGTGATGTTTTGGCTTGCGATGTAGAAATTGGGAGGTGTGAAGACAGTTCGTGGGATTTGAGGTAGCTTGGTCTCGTGGTTCAAGGTTACTCGGGGTGAGTGCGGATAGACTATGGTAAGTGTTGGATGGAGTTATTATTGTTTCAATGGCAATCAAGGATAAATTGGACGAAGATAGATTGGCCAGCCATGATCGAGTTGGCATATTGGTGGTGGAGATCAGTTCCTTCCATGTGATCAAGTTATGCAAGTGATTTGTGACGGTTATATGAGGCTTGTCATCAGCAGTAATTGATATTATTCAGGAGCATTCTTTTATTATGGCTTGTTATGTGGAAGCGGATTCCGGAAGGGATATGGTGTCTTAGATCACTACCTAGATGTTTGCATATTCTACGGTTATAAGAATTTGCCTGTGTGTTGTTATGTTTCTCCTGAAGTGAGTTCAGTGAAAAGGTTTTTATATGATGAAGTGTTGACCTATTTGTGGTTCCGGAGTTATGATAAGAATCATGTCCTATCATACACTAGCATGTCAGGTGCAGTGAGTAGTATGGAATTTGAAGTGAGAATCAAGGTTGTAGTTCGGTGCGGACAAGGATGTCACGAGATCGGACGAGCAGGAAAGGAGTTTCGATGTTTAAAGTAAGTTGGTATTTCTTTAGTGTCACCTAAGATCGGTGTTTAGTAAAAAGGGCTTGTATCATGGTTAATGATTCTTGATCGCTTTTCAATGTTGGTGCGGCCGGTGGTTTGGATGTACGGACCTGTTATGTGTTTCGAAAGGTTGTGGTCGCGTGTCCCACAGGAAGATTGTATAACTGTGGCATGTGGTCACTTGATCGATTAAAGATTTAAACCAAGTATGAGGATGGTGGTAATACCATTAATTTGAGAATTTATGCCTGGAGGGCACTCTGTTTATTGGGCTATGGACTATGGAGGATTTCTCCAGTTATGATGGTTGTTCTTATGCGTTATGAAAGAAAGGAGAGTTATTATGGACCTTGGAAAGGTTATGAGCCTAGTCAGTGCGACCAGAATCAGCTTGAGGTCGGTGGATGGATTCAAATGTGAATATGGGCTCTATATCAGGCCAAATGTACCCATTTTAATAATGCGCTCCTTATGGAGGAGTAGTCAGGGTGCTATTTCGTTGTCATATATTTCATGTAGTGATACATTGCGCCGTGTGAGTTGTGATACGGCTTGACAAAAATGATACATTTTGTTATTTAATGTGTAAATAAAAATGATTTTGACAATACAAAAAAAATGGAAATTTGATTTAGTATTTTGGTTGGCTTGCCTGACAGTGGTATCTGGAGTCACCACGACCCTTAGTGGATTTTGGGTCGTGACAAAATGGTTGTGTAAAACCAGTCTCACAACAACATTAAGAATGTGGCACCTACTGTGGCTAATGATCGGGAAGTAAAATCAGATGTAGGATTCAAGATCATATGAGTTGCACAAAATTTCGTTATGTGTGGGAACTAAGATAAGCTAAGTATGCATGCAACAAGGGGGAAGAAAGACCAGGAAAATTAATAGCTCACGTTTAAATAAAGTTCAGAAGAAACGAAAGAAATTATTTGATCAATGATCCAGAGTTAGTTACGTTATGAACGCATTTAAGATTTCGTAGTATTATCCATACAGCATATATGTTGTGAATCACACGTAGAAGACTTCAGTGTAAGTTAAAAGAAAGATTTGAGTCCATTTCATAGACAAAGGATTGAATTGTTAGATGATGGTATCACGGATATTCCATAGCGCCCATGAAAGGCTAAAAGTATTAGTTAATACCATAAGCCGTAGATCAGGAGGTAGCTTAAGCCTACATAAAGGCTTATTAGAATGAGAAGGAAACTAAAGAGTTACATCAATAAAGTAAATTAGGAATCTGATTATTGGATCCAGAAAATTATAGACCTCGTGATTGAGAACATAGAGAAATCACTCTTAATATCAGAGGTACAAGATAGATAGTACAACATCCATATTCTATAATGGCTCTACGATAAAGCCAGTTAGAAGTATCAACCTCATAAGAAGCCAGTATGAAGATTCAATCAGATTGTACATGCAACAGAGGTGCAAGTATTACAATAGAGCTTCATGTTGTGGATGTAAAACATACCTATGTGGAAGGGAAGTTATGAAAGAGATAGAAGAGGTGATGCGAGATTTTAAAGAAAATAAGGTAAATGTGAACAACATATGAGATACTCAAGTGAAGAAGGTAGTGAATAATTTATACTTCGGATAGAAGGCTACAAGCATTGGGATTCAGTATCCAAAATGGATAGCAGTGTCATTACTGGCATATCTTCCAGGAGATGGTTTCGATTAGGTTTTTTTATTTATTTATTAATAACAAAAGAGGTGTGAATGGAAAATGGTGGGAAAAGAAATAGAGGGAAGTGAAATTTTGAATGAGTTTATTTCGCTAATGCACTTTATCCCTCATTGGTAGAAGGAAAGAAAATCTTTATGTATATATGGAGAAGCTCATCTTTTAGCTCTTAAAGAGCTAAGAAGAAGGCAAGCCTCGTGCCGTCGTCGTCGCTCGCTCGGCTCGACTTCGGATTCGGATTCGGATTCGGATTCGGATTCGGATTTTGTCAAAGATCGATTGATTGATTAATCTTTTTGGACAAAATTCTTTTCAAATAATTAATTAATTAATTAAAGAAATTAAAGAATATTCAATCCGGAAAAACCCATGACTCGATTTGCCCGTTTTTCTTTCCCGGATTATTTTAAATCCGTTTTACATTTCCCAAAATATTTTTAGCGGCTATAGTTGTTCTAAAACAGTGTCACACCTGGTCCAACAGCTATGGCTGTTCTGAAAGGTTGCAAACCATTTCAGAAACAACACCAAATTGGCTATAAATATACCTTCAAATCCTAGAATATTTACTTACAAAAGTTTTTGATGATCTTCTCCTTCTTCTGCACAAAAATTCCAGTGTGTTTTGCAGCCTTTGAGTGGTTCGTTGTTCATCGATGTTTCTGGTACCAACACTCCAGTGAGCTAAATCGTTCTATCTTGGGAGGATATATTCTATAACCTCGGGTACTTGAGGGGAATAATTTCCTTAAGGAAATTGTGTATTCAGTGGGCTCGATTTGTTCCTACACCGTTTTCAGAATTTATTTTGAAGAAGTTTAAATACTATTTGCGGAATTTAATTTCTACTAACTTTCTGTTTTTATTTTCAGAAAGATTATTATTTTTTATTTATTTACAGCAATAAAAATTGATAGCAGTTTCTATGTATCGAGAGCTCTTGTTAAAAGAGTAAATAAGAGTTTGAGACGATGTGATGTCTTGCTTGATGTTCCAGAATAACACAATGAAATCTATGGTGCAAGCAAGTTGAAGGAAGGTTGCGAATAGCATAAATAGATACATATAGGTCGCAAGCTAAAGTATAGTAAAGCAACAAGGTTTTATGATAGGATTAAGGATGAGAAAGGGCCTGTGAGAAGGTGACGAGAATGGATAAGTCCTCAGGATTAAGCCCATGAAAAACAAGAGAGTTGATGTCTTGTCTAAGTTATAGAAAATTCAGCATAGCCTGATTGAATTCAAATGAGTTTAAGACTAGTGGCATCTAGAAGAGATGGAATGCTGCCCTGATAGTAGAATGAGGGTGTGATTTTGACAAATAAAGCATGACGTTTGAGCCTTCCATTGAGTAACGACTTGAAGAGGATTCTATGAATTGTAAGAGATTAAAATACGCATGTAAGATGAGTCACATTGGGATACTATAAAATACGATTATGGAAGTATAGTATTGCCTCTAGGTGGATCAATCTAATTACTCCAGAAGTCCCGGAAGAGATGTAAGCCCTAGCGATAGTGTTACATAAGAGATCAAGTTATCAGTGCTAGATTATAGATCAACATTAAAGTGAATCAATAATAGACGGATAAAATTTCAACAGTATTGGATGAGATCGGGTTGTCATTCTTAAGATAAATAGTAATGAAGTAGAATTAAAGGACTTAGATCAATACATACACGATAAGCAGCGAGAGAGTTGTCACGACCCGAATTTTCCACCGCCGGGATCGTGATGGTGCCTAAATCTTGAATGCTAGGCAAGCTAACAATTATGGTTCAAACACATTAATCAATAACCGAACAACAATAAAAAATAATTTAAAACTAAATAGATATGAAGTGTTGAAAATTCTATAACAGTTCCAAAACGCTAAAAAACACGACTATCCCAATGATCTGGTGTCACCATCTACGAATGTCTAAGAATTTCTAGAAAAATACATCTGTTCTAGAAATGAATAGAGATAGGAAATCTAAGATAGAGAGAAGGGGACTCTAGGGTCTGTGAACGCCGGTAGATCTACCTTGGGTCTCCTATGGACTGAAGGCAGCAACCCAAACTCTACTCACAAGGTCCGACACTAAAATCTGCACAGAAAGTGCAGAGTTCAGTATTAGTATAACCGACCCCATGTACTAGTAAGAATCGAGCCTAACCTTGGCAAAGTAGTGACTGTAACGACCCCGGTTCGCCCTTCGTGAACCATTGTGACGACACCTAGTCTCTACGACTAGGTAAGCCTAACAATGCGGAAAATAAACAAAAATTGCGAAAGAAATAGATTTAAACTAAAATGGTGAAATAAAATAGTGTTTGAAATGCCGCTCGGCATATACAATATCAACTCTCAAAACTAACATTTCCCAAAACCCGGAATGTCATGATTACAAACTTTTGAATGTCTACAAGTATCTAACTCCAAAATATCTAAACAGGAAAGGAAATACATAAGGGCTAATACTTAAGGTAAGAGTAGAAAGGGACTCCTCGGTCTGCGGATGCGGAAGATATACCTTGGAGTCTCTACAAATGCCTCACCTCAAGCGTGATGAGTCTTAGTCGCAGTACTTGGATCTACACATGAAAAACATGCGCAGAAAGGGCATGAGTACACCACAGTAGTACGAAGTAAGTGCCAAGCCTAACCTCGATCAGGTAATGACGAGGAAGTTCAGGGCCCTATTGAGATTAAATGAATTATAAAGTATAATAGAATAAGATAAAGTAGTACAGTTGAAAGCTAACAGTAAGAATATAGGATACTAAGGATAACAACAACTGAAACAGAGATAAAACAATCATAAGGAATACCACTCTTCACAGAGATAATAACCGGGGATCTCTTAGTATCCTGAGGATCTTTTGGTATACTCAATTTATGCTAGGGATCTCTTGGTATCCTGTAGGATCTCTTGGTATCCTCAATGTACTAGGGATCTCTTAGTGTAATGACCCGGCAAGTCGGTTTTAGAATTTACGCCTTAATCCCCTATTAACTGTTTTCCCTAAGTTCATTTCTGCTATTTTGGTTTACCGGGATGTTCGGTGTTGGGTTTCGGAGAGTTTTGGGACACTTAGCCCCTAAGTGATAGCTTAAGTGTTGAAAAGTTGTGCGCAGTCAAAATAATGTGAAGACGGCCTTGGAATGGAAATCTAATGGTTCCGTTAGTTTTGTTAGGTGATTTTGGGGTTGGGAGCATGTTCGGAATGTATTTTGGAGGTCCGTAGCTAATTTAGGCTTGAAATGCCAAAGTTTGAATTTTTAAGGTTCCGGCCCGATAGTGAGATTTTGATCTGAGGGTCGGAATGGAATTTCGAAAGTTGCCGTAGCTCTGTCATGTCATTTGGAATGTGTGTGAAATTTTAGGTCATTTGGACGAGGTTTGGTCAGATTTTTTATCGAAAGCGTGTTTTGATAGAATTTGAAGTTCTTAGGCTCAAATACTTTATTTAATCATATTTTCGGTGTTGTTTTAGGTGGTTTAAGGGTTGATGGAAGTTTGAATGAGGTATTAGGTGTTATTGGTGCTTTTGGTTGAGGTCCCGGGGGCCTCGAGATGATTTCAGGTTGTTGACGGAAAGATTTTGAAGTTGAGAGATGGTAGATTTTTGCTGCTTCTGGTATTTTCGCATCTGCGGATTGGGGACCCCAAATGAGGCGCCAAGATGCATCTAAGGGTACCGCCGAAGCGGATTTTGGTGGATTCTTCAGGTACCGTTGATGCAGTTGATCTTCCGCAGAAGCGGAACCGCATCTGCGAGTAGGGGACTGCAGATACGGAACTTGTCCTTTTAAATGAAAGTCACAGGTGCGACTATTTGTACGTAGATGCGGGACCGCAGATGTGGTCCCAGGACCACAAATCCGAAAATAGATAGCCAGAAATAGTGACTTCCAAGGTTTAGTTTCAAAAGTTAGATAAATCGAATTGGAGCTCGTGAGAGGGCGAATATGAGAGGGATTTGAAGAGGAGATCATTGGGTAATGATTCTTTAACCCTTACTAGTTATATTACATCAATCTTTAGTTAATTTCATCATTTAATTTCAGAATTTTTGTAGAAATTGGGGGAAAAGTTCTTAGACCTTTAATTGAGGATTTGAGGGGTCTTTTGGACTACGATTTCAGTGTCTAGTTATGTATAGACTCATGAGAGTATGAGATTTTTGAAAATGTTAATTTCATCAGATTTCGAGATGTTGGACTGAGGGGCATTTTGGATATTTTACCTAATTTCATGTCATAGCATTAAATTAAATAGTATAATCAGTGGCTTGAGATGTTATTTATGATATGTAATTGAATTGAATAGATTTGGGCCATTTAGAGTCGGATACTCGTGGGAAAGGCGTGGTTTCTAGTTAATATTTGAGCCGGTTCGAGGTAAGTGGCTTGTCTAACCTTGTATGGGGGACCTTTTCCCCTTAGGACATGATATTTGATATTTGAATGCCTCGTACGTGAGGTGATGAGCGCGTACTTGAGCTAATTGTTGAAAATCCATTTTACTTCAAAATATTTCAATTGAGTTTTCTTGCTATCTGTTTATTCTAATTGTAAGTTTTTCCAGTGTTAGCTTAGAGAAGCATGTTTAGTTGACTTACTTGCCTTTTTGCTTAAACTGTCTTGCTTGTACTCCGTGAAGCATGTTAGGCTAGAATTTACTATTACTTGTGTTGAGTTTATAATTTTTCTTGTTGTTTGAGCTGTTGTTGTATGTTTTAAATTTGGGACTACGGGACGGCATTCCGGGAGACCCCATGTACGTGGTATGTTCTGGACTGAGAGTGCGGGATACCAAGAGATCCCTGGCACATGTAAATATAATTATTGAGGATACCAAGCGATACTCGGGATACCAAGAGATCCCTCGCGTATATGATAAGGATACCAAGAGATCCTCGGGATACCAAAAGATCCCTGGCTATTATTTCCTGTTGTGAGCAGTATTCCATATATTGATTTGCTCATGTTTTCTATTACTGTTTCCCTTATTTATCCTGCTTAGATTCTGGTTGTAGACTTTATCTATAGTGTTTTTCCTTATCCTATCATTTATTATATTTTATCTCAGTTGGACCCTGACCTTTCCTCGTCACTACCTAACCGAGGTTAGGCTTGGCACTTACTGAGTACTGTTGTGGTGTACTCATGCCCTTCCTGTACATATTTTTCTTGTGCAGATCTAGATACCCCCACTCAGGGGCAGTATCCTTGAGGCAGGGAGAGCTACGGAGACTTTGAGGTACATCTGCAGCTTCCGCAGACCGAAGAGTCTCCTTCTTTACTCTATCTGTAGTATTTAGCCTTCTATCGTACTCTTGTTGTAGATATCTTTGGAGATTAGAGAATTTTTTTTTCAGTACTTCTTCTAGCTTGTGTTCCCGTGAGTTTTCGGGTTTTAGGGTAATATTTCAGACTTCCGCATTATTTAGTTGTATATGCCAAGCGGCATTTATATATAGTTTTCTTTTAGATTTTCAGTTTTAATTAAATTACTCCGCAAGTTATGTCATTTTTACACATTGTTAGGCGTCTCTAGTTATAGGGACTAGGTGCCATCACGACATATTCACGGAGGGTGAACTAGGGTCGTGACAAGTTGGTATCAGAGCTCTAGGTTCATAGGAGTCACGGAACACTGGCTAGTTTATTAGAGTCTCGCTGATCGGTACGGAGACGTCTGTACTTATCTACGAGAGGCTATGTAAATGCTAGGAAAATTTTTACTTCATTTGATTTCCTTGTCATGTGATATTTTGACATCACCAATTCTGAACTTCTGTCTTCTATTCTCTCACAGATGGTGAGGACACGCGCTACTCGAGATTATCAGGCACCCGCACCCCCTACTGTAGCCGTCAAAGGCTAAGATCGGGGTAGAGGTCGAGGACGCACACGTGGTGTAGCTAGAGCACCTGCGCGAGCTGCCACCGAGGCACCACCAGCAGATCCAGTCGGAGCCCAAGCACCTGGCACGCCTACTACTGCCACTACTACTCCAGCTCTTCAGAAGACTTTGGCTCAGTTCATGAGTATGTACACCACCTTGGCTCAGGTAGGGTTACTTCCCCTTGCTGCAGCCACATCTCAGGCCGGGGGAGGAGCACAGACTCTCGCCGCCCGCACTCCTGAGCAGCGAGTGCATGTTGAGCAGGTTCCCGAGATTATTCACGTACCGCTTGCAGTGCCACTTCAACCCGAGGATGGGTCAGCTTCTTCAGAGGACGAGCAGCGGAGACTTGAGAGTTTCGAGAAGTATGATCCCCCGATATTCAGTGGGTTAGCATCAGACGATGCCTTGGGCTTTCTAGAGGAGTGCCACTATATTATTCACACTATGGGCATAGTAGAGTCTAGCGGGGTTTCCTATACTGCCTTCCAACTTCGGGGAGCCGCCTATAATTGGTGGCGCACTTATGAGATTGACAATCCAGCCGAGGCTGCCTCACTGACCTGGACCCAATTCTCAGGTATGTTCATAAGAGAGTTTTTCCCTTAGAGTCTTAGGGACGCATGGCATGCAGAGTTTGAGAATTTGCGCCAGGGTGCTATGACCGTTTCAGAGTATGCTATCCGCTATACTAGGTTGGCCAGACATGCACCTGCCTTGGTTGCTACAGTCCGTGAGAGAGTTCGCAGGTTCATTGAGGGCCTTATCACACCTATCAAATCTAGTATGGCTAGAGAGTTGGAGATTGACATCCCTTATCAGCAGGTACTGAGCATTGCTAGGAGCATCGAGGGTATGCTCGCCAAGGAGCGAGGGAAGAGAGAGGCTAAGAGGTCTCGAGAGTCGGGCCACTACTCTGGTGCCCATACCCCAAAGTAGGTCGTCATGGTAGGGGTTATGTGGGTCGCCCCGTTCATTCAGCTCTTCCAGCAGCCAGCAGTTCTCCAGCTCCGCCTATACCTCAGGATCCTTACTATGCACCTCCAATTTATTGCACGCCTCCTAAGTAGGGTGCTTTCAGAGGTCAGTCTAGCAGACCTGGCCTGAGCCAATAACAACCACCGCGCCCTCCCAGAGCTTGTTTTGAGTGTGGTGACACCCGCCATGTGGTAAGGGATTTCCCTAGACTTCTGAAGAGTGCGCCCCCGCAGACTTCTCAGCCACAACGTGCTCCTCAGAGTTCTCAAGCCATGATCACAGCTCCAGAGATAGAGGCGGAGGTTGGGGAGGTTGGGGAGATAGAGGTCGCCCTCGAGAGAGGGGCCAAGCCAGGTATTATGCTATTCTTGTTTGTACCAAGGCTATTGCATTTGACACCTTTATTACAGGTATTATACTAGTTTGTCACAGAGAGGCATCGGTTCTATTCGATCTGGGCTCTACTTACTCCAATGTGTCTTTTTAATTTGCTCCGCATTTGGGTGTACCTCAAGATTCTTTGAGTGCCCCTATTTATGTTTCTACTCATGTAGGGGATTCTCTTCTTGTGGATCGTGTTTATCAGTTATGTTTGGTTACTATTTGTGGTTTTGAGACCAGGGTAGATTTATTGTTACTCGGTATGGTTGATTTTGATATTATCTTGGGCATGGACTGCTTGTCACCCTATTTTACTATTCTTGATTGTCACGCCAAGACCGTGACGCTGGCTATGCTAGGTATTCCGCATGTTGAGTGGAGTGGTACTTTAGATCATACTGCCAATAGAGTTATCTCTTTCCTTAAAGCTCAGTGTATGGTTGAGAATGGGTGTTCCGCGTATTTAGCTTATATGAGAGATGTTAGTATTGATACCCCTTCTGTTGATTCAGTCCCAGTGGTACGGGATTATCCGGATGTGTTTCCAGCTGACCTTTCGAGCATGTCGCCTGATAGAGACATTGATTTTGTCATTGATCTATTGCCGAGCACTCAGCCCATTTCCATTCCTCCGTATCTCATGGCTCCTCCTGAGTTGAAGGAGTTGAAGGATCAATTATAAGAATTATTTGATAAGGGCTTTAATCGCCCTAGTGTTTCACCTTGGGGTGCTTCTGTCTTATTTGTAAAAAGAAGGATGGTTCTATGCATATGTGTATCAATTATTGCCAGCTGAACAAGGCTATAGTGAAAAATCGTTATCCTTTGACTCGTATTGAGGATCTGTTTGACCAGCTTCAGGCCGCACATGTGTTTTCTAAGATTGACTTATGCTCAGGTTACCATCAGTTAAAGATTTAGGAGTCAGATATTCCAAAGACTTCCTTCAAGACTCGGTATGGCCATTACGAGTTCCTTGTTATATCATTTGGGCTAATCAATGCCCCAGTAGCTTTCATGCATTTGATGCATAGTGTTTTGAGGCCATATCTCAACCCGTTCATCATCGTTTTCATAGATGATATTCTTGTATACTCCCGAAATCTGGAAGATCATGAGAAGCACCTGAGGACAGTGCTTCAGACCCTGAGGGAGAAGACGTTATATGCAAAGTTCTCCAAGTGTGTGTTTTAGTTGAGTTCTGTGGAATTTTAGGCCACGTGGTATTGAGTGAGGGCATTCGGGTGGATCCGAAGAAGGTAAAGGCAGTGCAGAGTTGGCCTAGGCCCTCCTCAGCTACAGAGATTCGTAGTTTCCATGGCTTGGCAGGCTACTACCATCGTTTTGTGGAGGGATTTTCATCGATTGCATCCCCTATGACTAGATTGACCCAGAAGGGTGCCCCATTTCAGTGGACAGAGGAGTGTGAGGCGAGCTTTCAAAAGCTCAATACAGCTTTGACTACAGCCCCAATTTTGATATTACCTACCGGTTCGGGGTCTTATACTGTCTATTATGATGCCTCGAGAGTTGGTCTCGGAGTGGTGTTGATGCAGGACTGTAGGGTGATTGCCTACCTGTCCAGACAATTAAGGATACATGAGAAGAACTACCATGTCTACGACCTTGACTAGCTGCTATTGTTCATGCCTTGAAGATCTGGCATCATTATTTGTACGGAGTGCCTTGTGAGATCTATACTGACCATCGGAGCTTGTAGCACTTATTCAAGCAAAAGGATCTAAATATGCGTCAAAGGAGGTGGTTAGAGTTGCTGAAGGATTATAATATTACTATTCTGTATCACCTGGGCAAGGCCAATATGGTGGCGGATGACTTGAGTCATCGGGCAGAGAGTTTGGGTAGTTTAGCATATTTACCAGCTTTAGAGAGGCCTATGGCGATGGATGTGCAGGCCTTAGCCAGCCAGTTTGTGAGATTCAATCTTTCGGAGCCCAGTCAGGTTCTAGCTTGTGTGGTTTCCCGGTCTTCTTTATTTGATCGTATCAGGGAGAGCTAGTATAATGACCCTCATTTACTTGTTCTCAAGGATAAGGTTCAGTACAGTGATGCCAGAGATGTGACCATCGGAGATGACGGGGTATTGAGAATGCAGGGTCAGATTTGTGTGCCAACTGTTGATGATCTTGGAGAGTCAATTTTAGCAGAGGCCCATAGTTCGCGGTATTCCCTCCATTCGGGTGCCACGAAAATGTATTAGGATTTGAGATAGCACTATTGGTAGAGGCGGATGAAGAAGGATATAGTTGGATATGTAGCTAGATGCCTCAACCGTCAACAGGTGAAGTATGAGCACCAGAGACTGGGTGGGTTGCTTTAGCAGATAGAGATTTCGGAGTGGAAATGGGTGCATATCACCATGGACTTTGTATTTGGACTCCCATGGACCTTGAAGAAGTTTGATGCCATTTGGGTTATTGTGGATCGGCTGACCAAGTCCGCTCATTTCATTCCTGTGTGTACCACTTATTTATCGGAGCGGTTGGCGGAGATTTATATCAGGGAGATCGTTCATCTGCATGGTATTCCAGTTTCCATTATTTTAGATAGAGGTACTCAGTTTACATCACGGTTTAGGAGGGTCGTGCAGCAGGAGTTAGGTACTCGGGTGGAGTTGAGCATAACATTTCACCCCAGATGGACGGATCCGAGCGCACTATTCAGATTCTTGAGGATATGCTCTGTGCATTTGTGATTGAGTTTAGAGGGTCTTGGGATCAGTTCTTCCCATTGGCAGAGTTTGCTTAAAATAATAGTTATTAGTCCAACATTTAGATGGCGCCGTACGAGGCTTTATATGAAAGGAGGTGTAGATCCCCGATGGGTTGGTTTGAATCGGGTGAGGCCAGGATATTGGGCACAGAGTTGGTTCAGGATGCATTGGAGACGGTTAAGATGATTCAGGATAGACTACGTACACCCCAGTCCAGACAGAAGAGCTATGCGGACAGGAATGTTCGTGATTTTTCATATATGGTTGGTCAGAGGGTCCTGCTTTAGGTTTCGCCTATGAAAGGCATCATGAGGTTTGGGAAGAAAGGGAAGTTGAGTCCGAGGTTTATTGGCCCTTTTGAGATTTTGAGGTGAGTTGGAGAGGTTGCTTATGAGCTTGCCTTGCCTCCCCGTTTGGCCGGGGTTCATCCAGTATTTCATGTTTCGATGCTCTGGAGGTATCACAGTGACCCATCGCTTGTATTGGATTTCGGTTCGTTCCAGTTGGACAAGGATTTATCCTATGTTGAGGAGCCAGTGGCAATATTGGACGGGAAGATCAGAATGTTGAGATCAAAGAACATTGCTTCAGTAAGGTTCAGTGGCGGGGTTACCCGGCCGAGGAAGCCACTTGGGAGACCGAGCGGGATGTGCGCAGCCGGTACCATCATCTTTTCACTACTTTCGGTATGTTCTTAACGCTTGTTCGAGGACGAATGAATGTTTAAGTGTGGGAGGATGTAACGACCCAGCCGGTCGTTTTTAGAATTTACGCCCCAATCCCCTATTAACTGCTTTCCCTAAGTTCATTTCTACTATTTTGGTTTGTCGGGATGTTCGGTGTTGGGTTTCGGAGAGTTTTGGGACACTTAGTCCCTAAGTGAGAGCTTAAGTGTTGGAAAGTTGTCTGTTGTCGAAAGAGTGCAAAACCAGCCTTGGAATTGAAATTCGATGGTTCCGTTAGCTTTTTTAGGTGGTTCCGGGGTTGGGAGCGTGTTCGGAATGTGTTTTGGAGGTCCGTAGCTAATTTATGCTTCAAATGTCAAAGTTTGAATTTTTGAAGTTCCGGCCCGATAGTGAGATTTTGATCCGAGGGTCAGAATGGAATTCCGAAGTTTTAGTAGCTCCATCATGTCATTTGGGATATGTGTATGAAATTTTAGGTCATTAGGACATTGTTTGGTTAGGTTTTTGATCGAAAGCGTATTTAGAGGAAATTTGGAGTTCTTAGGTTTAAATCCTTGATTAATTCGGGTTTCCGATGTTGTTTTAGGTGGTTTAAGGGTTGGTACAAGTTTGAATAAGGTATTAGGTGTTATTGGTGGTTTTGGTTGAGGTCCCGGGGGCCTCGAGATGATTTCGGGTGGTTGACGGGAAGATTTTTGAAGTTGAGAGATGGCAGATTTTTGCTGCTTCTGGTATTTCCGCATCTGCAGTTTGGGGACCACAGATGCGGCTAAGGGAACTACAGAAGCGGATTTTTGTGGATTCTTCAGGTACCACATATGTGATTAATCTTCCGTAGAAGTAGAACCGCATCTGCGAGTGGGGGACCGCAGATGCAGAACTTGGTCTTTTAAATGAAAGTCGCATGTGCGGGACCGCAGATGCAGTCCGAGGACCGCAAATGCAGAAATAGTGATTTCGACGGTTTAGTTTCAAAAGTTAGAAAATTTGAATTGGATCTCGGGAGAGGGCGATTTTGAGAGGGATTTGAAAGGAGATCATTGGGTAACGATTCTTTAACCCTTTCTAGTTATATTCCATCAATGGAACTTTTCCCCCTAGGACATGATATTTGATATTTGAATGCCTCGGACATGATATTGATTTGCTCCTATTTTCTATTACTGTCTCCCTTATTTATCCTGCTTAGATTCTCATTATAGACTTTATCTATACTGTTTTTCCTTATCCTATCATTTATTATACTCTATCTTAGTGGGGCCCTGACCTTTCCTAGTCACAACCCAACTGAGGTTACGCTTGACACTTACTGAGTACCGCTGTGGTGTACTCATGCCCTTCCTGTGCATGTTTTTCATGTGCAGATCTAGGTACCCCCACTCAGGCGCACTATCTTTAAGGTAGGAAAACTATAGAGACGTTGAGGTACATCTGCAGCGTCCGCAGACTGAAGAGTCTCATTCTTTACTCTATCTATAGTATTTAGCCTTTTATCGTACTCTTGTTGTAGTTATCTCTAGAGATTAGAGTATTTTGTTTCAGTACTTCTTCTAGCTTGTGTTCCTGTGAGTTTTAGGGTTTTTGGGCGATATTTTAGACTTCCGCATTATAGAGTTGTATATACCGAGCGGCATTTATATACAGTTTTCTTTTAGATTTTTAGTTTTAATTAAATTATTCTGCAAGTTATGTTATTTTTCCACATTGTTAGGCTTACCTAGTTATAGGGACTAAGTGCCATCACGATATATTCACGGAGAGCGAACTAAGGTCGTGACACTTGGTATCCCGAGGATCTCTTGGTATCCTCAATATACGCGCCGGGGATCTCTCGATATCCCGCACTTTATTTCATTCAATAATACGTACAGGGGATCTCCCGGGATGCCATCCCTTAGTCTCAAAGTAAAACACACAGCAATAACACAAGGAATTCTCAATTTAAACTCAACTTCCTACCAAGGTAAAACAGAAAATTCTAACCTAACATGCTTCACATAACATAAATAATGCAGTTTAAGCAAATAAAATAATTAAGTCATTTAGACATGCTTCTCTAAGCTAACAGCAGGCTTAAATCCCAAGTAATATAAGCAGGAAATGAAAAATACAATTAAAACTACTTCAGTGAAAACAGGATATTCAACAATTAGCACCATTACGCTCTCGTCACCTCACGTACAAAGCATTTCAATATCACCATACCAATCCTAAGAGGAATGTCCCCCACACAAGGTTAGGTAGGCCACATTCGTCGAACCAGCTCAAAATCAACCCGAAACCACGCTCTTTCCACGAGTAATCGATTCCAAATGGCCCAAATCTATTCAATCTAATTGCATAATGTAAACAACACCCCATGTAACTGATTCTACAAATAAATTCTAAGCTAATATGGGAAATAAGGTGAAATAAACAAAGCGTCCGTCAAGCCCACGTCTCGGAATCGGGTAAAATTTATATTTTTAGAAAACTCATACTCTCACGAGTTCGTGCATACCAAAATTATCCAAATCCAAGATCAAATTCCCAATAAAATTTTGAATTCTAGGTCTAAGAACTTTCTTCCAATTTTTCCCCATTTCTCATCTCCAATCCGAAATGAAATGACAAAACTAACAATAGATTAATGGAATACAACTATAGAGGGTTAAGGAATTGTTACCCAATGACATTCTCTTCAAAAACCCAACAAAATCGTCCTACCCCGAGCTCCAATTTTATTTTTCCAAGTTTTGAATAAATCCTCAATTTTGTCCAGTGAAACAGCATCTGCGGTCCTGGGACCGCACCTGTGGTTTCGCTTCTGTGAAGACTCAGTCGCATATGTAACATTTCATTAAAGGGGGATATTCGCACCTGCGACTGCTTTACCGCAGATGTGGTGCCACTTCTGCGGTACCCTGACCGAATCTGCGGTCAATTGCCTTTTGCATCAAACCACTTTTGCGGTTGCTCGACCGCTTCTGCGGTCTTGCACCTCCGATCCCCAAGCCGTAGGTGCAATTATGACAAACCTTGAAGCTTCAGCTGCATCTCTCAACTTCAAACCTTTCTGTCAAACATCTGAAATCATCTCGAGGCCCCCGGGACCTCAACCAAAAGCACGAACAAGTCATATACCACTATCCAAACTTACCTCAATCCTTAAAACACCTAAAATAACATCGAAACACCAATTAGCATCGGATTCAAGCCTAAGAATTTTAAATACTCATAATTTACGCTTTCGATCAAAAAGTCTATCAAACCTCATCCGAATGACCTAAAATTTTGCGCACACACCACATTCGACCCTACAGGGAAACTCCAATTTTTGGAATTCCATTCCGACCCTCGGATCAAAATCTCACTATCGAACCGAAAACTTCAAAAATTCAACTTTCGGCATATCAAGCCTAAATTAGCTATAGACCTCCAAAACACAATCTGAACATGTTTCTAAACCCAAAATCACCTAACAGAGCTAACGGAATCATTGAAATTTCATTTTGAGGCCATCTTCACACTGTTCCAACTACGGTCAAATTTCCAAAACATAAGCTCTTATTTAGGGACTAAGTGTCCCAAAACTCTCCGAAACTCCAAATAATTCCTTCCGGAAACTCACAATAGCAGATGTGAGCACGTAATTTTTGCCTCTCTTGAATTACTCCTTCAGAATTCTTGAAATTAGAATTTTTCTTTTATTATTTAATTTTTAGGAATTAATTGCATAATTTTCGTGTTTATTTGCATTTTTGTGTGCATTTAGCATAATTCATCTAAAAAATACAAAAACACGCATTTCATTTGTATTTGCATTTAGGATTTAATTTTATATTTTTTAGATTAATTAATTAGAGTTTTACAAAATACAAAAATCATAAAAAATTGACTTTTAGCTTTAAATTTGTTAGTTTCTTTTAATTTGTCTCATTTAATTGTAGTAATTAACATTTAGGTTTAATTAGGTCCTTAGGATTTTAATTCAAGTTTTTATTTTTAAAAGAAAAAGGAAAATATACCCAAAAAAAATTAAAAAGAAATAAAATAAAAAGAAAGAGAAAAGATGTTTGGGCTAGCTATGTGATTTAATAACTAGCTCAATCAATTAAACCCGGAAACCCTTAAAAACAGGCCATACCCAGCCTAAAATCCAACCGGTCCAGCACCATAATTCCCAAAACGACCCTGTTTTGCCCTTAAGTAATCTCAACCGGATAGATTTTATGATCCGACGGTTGAGAAGCCTAGGTTTTTTAATACATATATGTCTTAACAAACCCTCCCCCCCCCCAGAATGCCCTCCCCCTCGTCTCTCTCACCAAACCCTAATTTCGCCCTGAGTCGCCGTCTGCCGCCGGCCGAAAATCGCCTCCGCCGGCGGCGATTGACCAACCGTCCCAAAAATTACACCAGAGCCTCACCTTCCCCTCCTCATCATCAATCCACCATCATCTCCCCTCAAAACCCATTAAAATTCCCCCAAATCCCTAAACCCTAGGTCACCGCCGTGGATTCCTCCGTCGTGTCCGGCGGCGCCACTACCCAAACAGCCCCAAATTAATACCAAACCACCTCCACTACCCCATCTTCCCTAATCTACAACTAATAACCCTCAAATCTCCCTCAAAACCTTCAAATTTCAAATCACAGTTAGAACCCTAATGTTAAAACGCCGGGCTCCAGTCTAGTTTTAAGATTTAGGTGTGTTATGGTATTATTCGTGTGTTCTTTTCAAGAACACACGATTAATATCATAATCCACCAAAAATCCGAATGGGTTGAAGGTTCAAGCTCTTGTGCCTGGACGTTTGATGTTTTGTAAGTATTTTTTCCTTTATTTTTCATTTTAATTTAATTTATTTTTTTGCGTTCCTTTTATTTTTTATTTTTTCCAGTAGTAATGCATATTCTGCTTCCTGAACTCTTATTTTTCTTTAGATTTCATAGTGTTAATTGCATACATGGTAGTTTTTTTTAAATAGTTCTCTTTTTGGTAATTAGGAAAATTTTTAATGATTTGTTCATTTTGGAATCAATAGGATTGTTGCTTCAATAACTTCTATTTGTTAAAATCACTTTGGACATTAGGGGTTCAATTAATTATTTGGGATGAAAGGGCATATCATCGAGCCCAATTTCGGGGCTATTTGTCTAAAAATTCATCCCAGGGTCAATTTGATCCATAGCCCATTTTAGGTAATTAAATAGGGGTTCAAGGGCATATTGGGTAGTTCTAGTTAAAGAATCTTGAAGTAACTGAAAATAGAAGGCCCTAGAAGCTTCTAGATTGGGGTTTTAAGTTGAATATCAGATTTTGAGTAGTGTGACTTGGGTAGCAAGTCAAGATTCTAAGGACCTTTAAGCTAAAACTCAAAATTAATAAGGACCTAAGAGGGTAAAAAATAGAATCTGAAATTACTTTACTTGTTTGCCTATAAAAGGCATGGTCCCTTGCATTACAAGGGAGTTTTTTTGAAATCAAAAAAAAAGTTTTCAGATCTTAGAGAGGGAAATTTTCAAATTTGAGAGTTTTGAAATTTTTTGAAGATCCGGTAAAGTTCTGAAGTCATTCTCTAGATCTAAGGGTTAAAAATGAGTTGAATTTGAGTTTGAAGTCCCACTTGAGGTTAATTCTACTACTGATCCTCGACTGGGTTTCATATTGAGATTTGAACATCTTGTTACTGATTTTAAAAAAAAAATTCCTGCTCCATTTCCTTGCTACTAGTTCACAGTTTGCTGCTGCTGTTTCGCTATGAATTTTAACTCATTTTCGTTGTGAATTTGCTGTAATTAGGTACCTGCTCCTAAACTTTTGTCACAATTTTTGGCTTGAAGTGGAAATGAAATGTGGAATTTGATAACTTCAACCTCCTTGGATTGAATTAGCTAAATTTATTCTGTGTAAATGGCTTTAGTTTTGGCATAATAGAAACACTGTAGACTCATTATAAGGAGTATTATTAGTTTGTATTCGATATAGCTTTTAGATTTTATTTTCATAACTACTTTGGACTGTTAAAGGCATGAATTGCTTAGATTCTGCTCAATTATTCCAGTTTTAGTGTAGTTTAGATTTCCTGCGATTAATAGGTAGTTTTGAAGTCATGTTTGCTTGATTTACTCATGTTTACACTCTAAATCAGAGTGTTTGTGAGACGTGTGTATTTGTGAAGAGCTGTGATTTAATTAATAAATTCATGGTTCAATAAAACCCCAAATGGCAGGTTCTGTGTATTTTATTGTCATTGGTGAAGTTCATGTTGAGATTCAAGTGTTATATGACATCATTCAAAAAAATGATGAAAAAATGGCTAATGTTATGGAGATTCAAGTTTTCTTTCATTAATAGTACTTGGCTGTTTGTTTTATCTAATAATTAGTGCATTATGCCTGTTGTTTAGCCATAACAGATCTAGATCAAAGACACATGCTAACACAAGGAATTTGTATTATTCAGTTAATTATTATCAAAGGATTTAATTTATAACTCAGATCTGATAAGTAGACCTTATGTTATGTTGATTATGCCTATGTTACTGTGTTTTGGGTATGAATAAATCAGATCACAACAACCAAGCCCGACTAGGGCCTAGTTTCAATTGTTACCATTTTATGAACATATTATTGGGCTTGGCTTCGTAAGTTTCAGACATATTGTGATCTCGTCCATCATTAGTTGGGCCTTCGACCCAGTCACGTTAACCCCAAAGTTGGATCTATGATATATATATCGCCTGTTATTAGCTGGACCCAACGTAACGTAGAGCTTTTCTTTCAAAAAATGAGACTGTTCTCCTTTGCCTGTAAAGAGCATACATCTACCTATGTGTAATTAATAAATTAGACTTCCTTAAATAATTTCATTTGAGCCTTAAGTAGATAACAAATATATTATGACCTTTCAAGGTTAGTCTAATGTCCTTCAAAAACATGGGATCGAGGTGCGCCGCGCCAAACAAAAATCACAACTTGTGTGGCCCTCTTTAATTACTTCTATTGAAATACTTAGAACTCGGGACGTGCCATTTAGCTAATTCCATGGCCTCCCGCAAAGTTATTAACACAATAGTCGCTTTAGGCGCGTATTTTAATAATCTACTTTCCTAAACTCGGGTTCACATTTTATGTGACCTAAATCCAAATCTCAACGGTGTTAAAATATGTCAAAAACCACGGGTGAATTTATGTGACGTGGTTCGAGACGTATTTTAATAACGTTGCAAAATTCCTTAAAAATTAATTTAAAGTGGTAAATAATTTAAAATTGCACTATAGGTTGAAACATGTATTAAAATCAGGTAATAGGCTAATTATGATAGTTTAAGCGATCGTTCTTGAACCACGGAATCCCCGGGGGTGCCTAACACCTTCCCCCGGGTTAACAGAATTCCTTACTCAAGAAATTCTGGTTCGCAGACTTTAAATAGAAAGTCAAAATTTTGTCGATTTGGGATTCAAAATAAACTGGCGAATCAGAACACCAAATAAATTATCCCGAGTGGCGACTCTGAATTGAATTAATGATCCCATTTCAAATATTGTCACTTAAAATGGGAAACTCCCTTATACACTATCCTTCTAGGGTGGCATGTAAAAAAGGAGGTGTGACAGCTCTGGCAACTTGTGATGACCCGGCCTGTTGTCACGTGAGTTACCGCCCTGTTTCCCCCTTATTATGTTGATTCATGTTTCAATATCAGTATTAGAGTCGATCGGGTGTATTTGAATTCATTTTGGTCAAAAATAAGGCACATAGCCTCTTAGAAGGAAGCTTGTTTTGGAAAAGTCAACTGGAAGTTGGCTTGTGATTTAGAGGGCTCGGAAGTGATTTCTGGTGGTTCGGTTAGCTTCGGGCGATGATTTGTGACTTAGGAGTGCGATCGGAATTGAATTTGGAGGTCCGGTGTGGAAATAGGCTTGAATTGGCGAAGTTGAAATTTTGGCGAAATCCGATTGATAGGTTAGATTTTGATCCAGGAGTCGGAATGGAATTCCGAGAGTTTCAGTAGCTTCGTTAGGTGATCTTGGATATGTCTGCAAATTTTCAGGTCTTTCGAACGTCGTTTGGTCGGGTTTTTGATCGAATATTAGTTTCGAAAGTTATAGTTGAAACTTAGGCTTGAATCCGTCGTGATTTGATGATTTTTGTGTTAAAGGTCGTGCTTTTATGAGTGGAACAAGTTCGTATGATATTTTGGAGTAGGTTGGTATTTTTGGTTGGGGTCCCTTATAACAGGTGTTAATATTTTCAATGTTATTCCATGATTCTTTTCTCTTTTCAGTTTTAGTGCTAGCATATATGGAAGAAAATAGCCAAGAGGAACGGGACGGGATTACCTCAATAGCATAAATTTCCTAATTTTTCCTTACAAAGTTGTGCATCTTAACAACACTAGAGTCCCAGAGAATAACCATGCCTCCAAACTGACCATCACTAGGAACTTCGATCACCTCAGAGAAAGCAAAGTCGCTTAGAAGGGAGATATGGCTCGCCATTGTTGTCTCCAACAGTGTGACCATGCATGACCTATGGGTGTCTATCATTTCTATGAAATTAACCCTAAAGTTCTCATTGTTTCCCCCACGGATGTTCCATATAATAATATTTGTAGGCCTAAACATCATTGCATAGTTGGTTGTTGGACCATTGTCCATTTGAGTTTGTAACACTGGTTCCTCCTTAAACTAGGTACTAGAATCATTGCATGGTTCCCTACCGTAGGATCCTGAGGGGGCCTCACATCCATTGAGAACTTGTATAGTGCTAGAGGGCAGTTGAGCACATATCTCTTCTCTAGTAGATCCCTGAAAAGAAACACCTTTACCTCGTTGAGACTTGAAAATTTTAGGACTGGTCTGGGCCCCAGTAGGTCTATATCCTTTTCCTCTTCCTTATGAACATTTTCTGGTTCTGGAGCATTGGGATGGGGTTTGAGGAGATGGGTGAGGTACTGGTGGTAGAGCAACTTGTAGGCATTTGGAGTGGGATGTTTGGTGTATTTTCTTGTTGCACTGGATTTGCATGGGGAGGTTCTTGCACGTTGGAGTTGGGTCGAGCTTATGGATTTTTCACTGGAAGGGACCATGGCATGAAGATGGGGTTCATGTTTGTGATTTTCCCCGGAGGAAATAAGGGAAGTTCCAACAGAGCAGTGTGATTCTGGATAGGGTTGAAGTGGGGTGGTAAGCTCCATTGATATCTCATGGCTTGAGCTTGATCTATGTTCATCGATGGAGCAAGATGATGAAATATGTTGTTCATCTATGCATGGTTTAGGTAGTTGTTCATTGCCGTGTGCATTCCCTCCGACACTAATTGGTCTAGGAAGTGTGAGTTGTGGAGGACAATCACTGTCTCTTACCCATCTAGTACCATATTGAACGTTATCGCATGGCCCATTAGAGCTTGTTCCACCCATGAGAGGGGTTGACGATCTTGGGGTAGAGGGGGTTAGATGAAGAATACTTAGTTGTTTGCTTGAGTGCTTGGGGGATGGTGGATTCGACATGCTTAGAGCTCTTTGGTATCTTACTATTTGGACTAGGCGGAACCTTCTTCTCTGAGTGATTGGAATCATTTGCATCTTTAAAAGAAGGTTGATCGATTATATTGTAGGGGGTGATGATTTTTCCTGGGCTGGTTTTGAGTTCACTGATGGAGTAGAGTGGTTTATTATAGTAGGGTCTATTTGCATATCTTTGATATTGCTTGAAAGAGTGGGATTTGAAAGATTTTGTTTAGATTGTGTATAGGAGACATGGTTGGTTGCTTTAGCCATTTGTGTAGTATCTAGCATTTGCATGGACACGTGTAGGTTTGTTAGAAGAGTTGGGTTATTTTCCATGCAATCATAATTATTTTCATTTTAGGGGATGAGTTCATTTGGGGGATGGAGAGTACTGGATGGGGTTATTAAGCACACTTATAGGGTTTCTTAGGTTCTATTATCCTTAGGTAGGGAATTATTGCCTTGCATATCATTTAATTGGTTGGGTGTTTTAATAGCCATTTGGACAATCATACTATGGCTTTCTTCCACGTCATTTGTCATGCAGATTGGTTCGTTAATAACTAAATTTGTTTTATCTGAATGTTTAATCTTTGGCGGAGGAATCAAGGTATCAAACATGTTACCAGTAGCAATGTACATTTTAGCTAACTGGTGTTTTCTATGAGCTTTAGGGTGTATAGTAGTAGTGGTATTACCACTATCAAGAGATTTTCCTATTGAAACCTCATTTAATAAGGGAGATGGAGACATACCGGGGGGAGGTTGATTGGGTCATGAGACTTACCAGAATTGGAGGGCATCACCTTTATATTCTGATTGGGTTTTCTCTTGGGGAATACAACCGTTTGCCAGTTACTTTCCTTGGGCAGGAAATCTTTCATTTTGTCTTTAGGGACACCTAATTCTTTGGATTGGTGTAACAACCCGGCAGGTCGTTTTTGAAATTTATGTCCCGATACCCCATTAACTGCTTCCCCTAAGTTCATTTCTATTATTTTGGTTTGCTGGGACGTTCGGTGTTAGGACTCGGAGTGTTTTGGGACACTCAGTCCCTAAATAAGAGTTTAAGAGTTGAAAAATAGTCTGTAATCGGAGCAGTGTGAAGACGGCCTCGGAATGGAAATTCGACGGTTCCGTTAGGTGATTTCGGGGTTGGGAGCATGTCCGGAATGTATTTTGAAGGTCCGTAGCTCATTTAGGCTTGAAATGCCGAAGTTTGAATTTTTGAAGTTTTCGGTCTGATAGTGAATTTTTGATCCGCGGGTCGGAATGGAATTCCAGAAGTTGCAGTAGCTCTGTCATGTCATTTGGGATGTGTGTGCAAAGTTTCCGGTCATTCGGACGTGTTTTAGTTAGGCTTTTGATCGAAGGAGTATTTGGAAGAAATTTGAAGTTCTTAGGCTTGAATCATTGATTAAAGCGGGTTTCCGGTATTGTTTTAGGTGTTTTAAGGATTGGTACAAGGTTGAACGGTGTTATGGGACGTGTCCGTAGGTTTGGTTGAGGTCCCGGGGGCCTCGGGTGTGTTTCGGATGCTCAACGGGGCATTTTTGGAGTTGGAAAAATTGCACAGCAGCTGAAGGCTTCTGTCTTCTGAGATTTCCACTTCTGCGGCTTGGGAACCGCAGAAGCGGCTTTGGTCATCGCAGAAGCGGAGTGGGCACAGCCCTCAGGAACCGCAGAAGCGGTCTTAACTCCGCATAAGCAGAACCGCATAAGCGTTTGATTGGACCGCAGAAGAGGAAATTGGGATTTTAAAGGAAGCCGCAGAAGCGGCCAGATTTCCACATGAGCGGGACCGCAGAAGCGGTCCGTTGTCCGCAGAAGCGGAAATACCTGTTCAGAAAAGGGAATTTCAAGGGTTGAGTTTCAAAAATTGGAAAAACCAATTGAGAGCTCGGGAGAGGGCGATTTTGAGTGGGTTTTGAAGAGAAGAACATTGGGTAACGTTTCCTTAATCCCTTTTAGTTGTATTCCATCAATATATAGCTTGATACATCATCTAATTTCGAATTTGGAATCAAAATGGGAGAAAACTTCTTAGACCAAACTATTGGGTTTTGAGTGTGCAATTGACCTCCGATTTGGGAGATTTTTATATGGTTAGACTCGTGAGAGTACGAGAGTTCTGAAAATGTGAAATTCATTCGATTCCGAGGTGTTGGCCTGAGGGGCATTTTGGTTATTTTACCTATTTTGCACCTAGCTTTTAATTTAATAGTGGAATCAGTTGTTTGCAATATTATTTATGATATGTAATTGAATTGAATAGATTTGGTCCATTTGAAGCCGGATACTCGTGGCAAAGCGTGGTTCCTAGTTGACTATTGAGCCGGTTCGGGGTAAGTGGCTTGTCTAACCTTGTGTGGGGGACCTTTCCCCTTAGGACATGATCTTCGAATATTTGAATGCCTCGTACATGAGATGACGAGCGCGTACTTGAGCTAATTGTTGTAAACCTATTTCTGCTTGAAGTATTTAAATTGAGATTTCCTGTTTACTAGTTCATTTAAGATTGTAAGTTTAAACCTGTGCTAGCTTAGAGAAGCACGTTTAGCTGACTTACTTGCTCTTAATTGTTTAACTGTACTATTTGTACTCTGTGAAGCATGTTAGGCTAGAATTTATTATTAGTTGTTCTGATTTTAGCATTTATTCTGAGATTATGAGTTGTTGTTGTGTGTTTAATTTGGGACTACGGGACGATTTCCCGGAAGATCCCCTTGTACTTGATATATTCTGGATTGAGGGTGCGGGATACCAAGAGATCACTGGCACATGTATTTCTATATATATTGGGATACCAAGAGATCCCCGGCTTACTCGTTGAGGATACCAAGAGATCCTCGGGATACCAAGAGATCCCCAGTGTATATGATGAGGATACCAAGAGATCCTCGGGATACCAAGAGATCCCCGGCTAGTATTCCTTGTATTGTTACCTTTGCTTCCTATTACTGTTCTTCCTTATTCAGCTGGTTTAGATTCTCGTTGTAGACTTCCTTTAAATTGTTTCTGTTATCTTATTATTTAATGCTTTATCTCAGTAGGGCCCTGACCTTCCTCATCACTACCCAACCGAGGCTAGGCTTGGCACTTACTGAGTACCGCTATGGTGAACTCATGCCCTTCTGCTCATGTTTTTCATGTGCAGATCCAGGTACGTCCCCCCAGGCGTATCATACTCGTGGAGGAGAGTTCTAGTGGAGACTTGAGGTATATCTGCTACGTCCGTACACCAGGAGTCTCTATTCTATTCCGGCTTTAGCAGATAGTTCATTTCTTTCCTTTCATGTTGTTTAGACATTCTGGTGTAGAGCAGATTACTACATTCTATTAGCCTGTGTTGCCCGTGAGTTTTCGGATTTTGGGTTCGAGTTGTAGACTTCCGTTTATGGTTATAGTCTTATAGGCCGGGCGGCCTTATATACAGTTGTTATTTTATATGTTCAGTCTGACTTACTTATTCCATAAGTTAAATTGTTATTTCTGCACTGTTAGGCTTACCTAGTTGTACGAACTAGGTGACATCACGACATATTCATGAAGGGTGAACTGGGTTCGTGACAATTGGTTACTGGCTTGAGCTCCGTGGGAATGTGCAGGAGAGGCATTTGACTTGGCAATTTGCCATTAAATGACGTAGTCTTCCACACTTTTTGCATAATGGATTTCTTATTTATGTTGGCCACTGAAAACGTAAGGTGTGACTGGCACCTCAAGAGGAACTTCAATGCAAAACCTAGCATATCTTCCTCTAAGAGTGGAGGAAGTGCATGCATCAATCTTTAATAATCTACCAATTTTATTGCCCATTTTTTTTAAAATAAGGCTATCATATAATTCAGTAGGTAATTGTGGTAGACGAATCCCAATGGCTGTATTTGCAATTTTAGTTCCCGACGCAATGAAGTTTGGAACCCATTTTTGGACTGAAAAAAAGTGACCAAAAATAAACCAATGGCCATTATAAAGTGCTTTTAGCATACTATCCTCATTATTGAACTTTGTTATGTAGAATTAAGACCCTAGATCAATCAAAGGGATTTCAGAGGTTCAAAGGGAACATTTTTTGGTTTGAAAGGAGATCAGTTTTTGCTGTAATAAATGTTGCAGACTTTGTTCAATGCGATCGCAGGAGTGATGTTGCGATCGCATAGAAGGTTTGGGGAGGCTGTGCTGATTGTTCAGTGCGATCGCGGTCAAGGGCATGCGATTGCATAGGTGGTGAAAGTTGTTCTCTGCGATCGCAGGAGGTCCTATGCGATCGCGTAGTTGTAATGGACCTGGGTTCCTGAGGGGGCATTTGTGCAGTGCGATCGTGGTGATTGTTATACGATCGCGTAGTGTTGGTTTCTGAAGCAATGCGATCGCGTAGTAGGGCTTGTGATCGCATAGGCCATTTTGGAGGCCTGGAAAGGTTGTTCAATGCGATCGCAGGTGAGTTGATGCGATCGCATAGAGGAAATGTCTGGGTGGACGGAAGGGTTTTATAACATAACATCCGCGAGCAAAAATCATTTTCCACCATTGTTGAGCACATTTTGGAGCTATTGGATGAGAGAGTAAGAGGATTTCAACTAGGTTTCGATTGTAGGTAAGTTTTATGAGCTAATTACGTGATTTTATTGAATAATCATCATCTAAATCTCTGAAAATTGGGCGGAAATTGGAGAATTTAGGGCTTGGTTTTTGGTATTGAAAATTTGGAATTTGAAGGGGCTATTGGACTCCGATTTTGATTAACTTTATATGTACGGACTCGTGGTGAGACGAGGATTCCGAAAATGTGAATTTCGTAATTTTTTTAGAAGTGGGCCAGGGGCTCGGATTTTGCCAACTTCATGTTTTTGGTGTTTTTCGAGTTATTTTGATTGTGTTATGTTCCATTAGCCTATTTTAATGTATTCCTTGTGGTTTTGATCAGATTCGGCACCCGAGGAGGTTGATTCAAGAGGGAAAGGCTTAGCGGACTAGTCTCGTGGCCAGTTCGAGGTGAGTAATAGGTGTGGATGATGACATGAGGGTTTGAAACCCCGGTATATCACACTGTGACGCTATATTAAGGCAAGACACGTACTCTACGGTGAGTACGAGGTCGAATGTGATCGGGGACTATGGCTTAGTCCGCCTGAGTGATGTTGTACTGTGTTGTTAGCTATAAATTAGCTGGTAAACCTCCTACTTGGATGGTTATGGATATATCTGGGCTGCGTGCCGGTTATTTGGATCCCGTAGGGAGTATTATCACTGTTTCCGTAATTTATAGCATGTTTTCATGATATCAGTCCTGAGTTAAACAGTTGTCCTGAAATGACTAGAAAAATTCTAAGGTTTCAAACACCTAGTTGATAATTTCTGATAATTCGAACTAAAACTGGTAAGTTGACTGTGCCTGTGTGGCTTGCATGCATATAGCTGGACTGATAGTGGATCGGGCTGCACGCCGCAGCATATGTTACTATGATATTGCGCTTGGGCTGTAGGAGCCCCTCCAGAGTCTGAACCCCCACAGTGAGCGCGGGTACCCAAATGGATCGGGCTACACGCCATAACGGTCATATGCATTGCATTGCATATATACAGATATATATATATATATATATATTCACTGTTTCTGTTAACTGTTATTACACTGTTAAATGTGTAGGAGTACTGTTCTTAGCTTTACTTTGTGCTATATTTTGGGATTTCTTACTGTCAGACATTATACATGTCTATTACCACTGAGTTGGAAGTAGTCACTTTACTCCCTGCACCTTGTGTGCAGATCCAGGTACTCCGGGAGCTAGCTGAGCTTACTACTGTTCATCAGAGTTTTTATACGGAGTTGTCGAGGTAGCTGCCTGACATCCGCAGGACCCGACTTCTCCCCTATTTCCTGTTATTTGACTTTTCCGCGCACTTCAGAATATGTTGTTTTACAGTATATTTATGCTATTCTGGTAGAGGCTCCAGGCTCATGACCCCCAGTTCTTTGGGAGGTTGTTCAGTATTGTTGATTTTCAGATTATTCGATCTATCAGTTATATTTCGGTTTCAATATTGTTAATGACTTTCAACAAATGGTTTTGAGCTTATGCTCGGGGTGAGAATGAAATTGGTCGAGCTTGCCTAGCAGTTGTGTTGGGTGCCATCACGACCGGGTTTGGGGTCGTGACAAGTTGGTATCAGAGCCTAGGTTACTAGGCCTCATGAGTCTTGAGCCGGTTAGTAGAGTCTCGCGGATCGGTACGGAGACGTCTGTATTTATCCTCGAGAGGCTGCAGAACCTTTAGGAAGCACTTCGTATTTTTGAACTCTTGTTGTGCGGCTTTGTCGATCCGAGAACTAAACTCCTGTGTTCTATTCTCTCGTATATGGCGAGAACTCGTGCTACCGGACGTGGCGGACGACCACCATTGCCACCTGCTACGTAGCCGTGGTCGTGGTCGTGGTAGAGCAGCAGGGGTGGTACCAGTTGACCCACCAGTTGCCCCTATTCGGGATCAGCCTCCAGCTGTGGATGCTCCAGCAACATCCGCCCAGGCACCGGCAGTGCCTACCATAATTCCTGGTCTTCAGGAGGCATTAGCTCAGATCTTATCTATCTGCACTGGTCTGGCTCAGGCAGTTTCAGCTTCTACTGTCGCAGCTACTTCTCAGACCGGGGGTGGTCATCAGATCCTCGCAACTCGCACACCAGAGTAGGTTGTACAGGGACTTCAGACACCAGAGGCAGCCCCAGCNAGTGGGGTGTCTTTTACCACCTTCCAATTCTCAGGACCAGCATTTACATGGTGGGAGGAGTTTGAGAGGCGTAGGCCTGCAGGAGCAGCACCCCTTACTTAGCAGCAATTCTCCACTCTCTTTTTGGAGAAGTATATGGTGCAGTCTCGCAGAGAGGAGCTGCGACGACAGTTTGAGTGGTTGATCCAGGGTGATATGACAGTGACCCAGTATGAGTTGAGATTTACTTAGTTGGCCAGACATGCTACGTGGATGATCCCGACAGATCAGGAAAGGATCAGGAGGTTCATAGATGGCCTCAACTATTCTATTCGTATTCTGATGACCAGGGAGAGAGTGGTAGCAGCTTCATTTGAGGAGGTAGTGGATATGGCTCGCCAGATTGAGACATATCGTCACTGAGAGCGAGAGGAGAGGGAGGCCAAGAGGCCTAGAGGTTCAGGTAGCTACAGTGGTGCTCCATCTAGGGGCCAGTTTCAGCAGAGTAGAGGTCGATCTTTCAGGCGTCCTCAATCAGGTCGCCCAGAGCACAGTGGAGCTTCTTTCGGCCGTGGCCGTCAGGGTTATCAACAGGGCCAGTCTTCACTCAGCGCCCTCCCAGCTCAGAGTTCTGCACCTGCTTCTTCAGCCTAGGGTTCATCTGCGGCGAGGGGTTCCCTTCAGTCCCTTTCTTCAGCGCCGGGTAGTTGTTATGAGTGCGGCGAGTTTGGCCACATGAGGAGACAGTGTCCTCGGCTTCGTAGTGGTCGGACTCAGCAGAGGGATCAGCCCTCCTCTTCTACTCCATCTACTTCAGCACCATCCCAGTCAGGTAGGGGTGGGGGTCAGTCAGCAAAAGGTCGGCCCAGGGGTGTAGATCGATCGAGCGGTGGTCAGGCTCGGTTCTATGCACTTCCGGATAGGAGAGACATTGTTGCTTCAGACGCAGTGATCAGAGGTATTATCTCAGTTTGCCACAGGGATGCTTCTATTTTGTTTGATCCCGGGTCTACATACTCCTATGTATCTTCATATTTTGCCCATTATTTGGGTATGACCCGTTGTTGTCTTGCTTTGCCAGTGCATGTATCTACCCCGGTGGGTGATACTATTATTGTGGATCACGTATATCGATCCTATCTTGTCACTATTGGGGGTCTGGAGACCCGAGCTGATTTGTTGTTGTTGCGTATGGTAGACTTCGATGTGATTCTGGGTATGGATTGGCTATCTCCGTACCATGCTATTCTGGACTATCATGCCAAGACAGTTACGTTGGCCATTCCGGGTATTCCGAGGATTGAGTGGCGGGGTTCGACTGATTATGTACCTAGCCAGGTGATTTCTTTCTTGAAGGCCCAGTGGATGGTTGGGAAGGGATGTTTATCGTATTTAGCAGTTGTGAGAGATGTCGGAGCTGAGACTCCTAGTATTGATTATGTGCCCGTGGTGAGGGATTTCCCAGATGTGTTTCCATCAGACCTGCCGGGCATGCCGCCGGACAGGGATATTGATTTTGGTATTGATTTGGTGTCGGGCGCTCAGCCCATCTCTATTCCTCCTTATCGTATGGCACCAGCTGAGTTGAAGGAATTGAAGGAGCAGCTTCAGGAACTCTTAGATAAGGGGTTCATTCGGCCAAGTGTGTCACTGTGGGGTGCACCGGTGTTGTTTGTCAAGAAGAAAGATGGCTCAATGAGGATGTGTATTGATTATAGGCAGCCGAACAAGGTGACGGTGAAGAACAAGTATCCTCTACCGTGCATTGATGATTTATTAGATCAGCTCCAGGGAGCGAGGGTGTTCTCGAAGATTAATCTTCGTTCAAGCTATCACCAGCTGAAGATTAGAGATTCTGATATTTTGAAGACAGCTTTCAGGATGTGATATGGGCATTATGAGTTTCTAGTTATGTCTTTTGGACTGACTAATTCCCCAGCCGCGTTCATGCATCTGATGAACAGTGTGTTCCGGCCGTATCTGGATTCCTTTGTGATTGTGTTTATTAATAACATCCTGGTATACTCGCGTAGCCAGGAGGATCATGCTCAGCATTTGAGAGTAGTTCTGCAGAGATTGAGGGAGGAGAAGCTTTATGCAAAGTTCTCCAAATGTGAGTTTTGGCTTAGGTCTGTAGCTTTTCTGGGACACGTGGTGTCTAGCGATGGTATTTAGGTTGACCCAAAGAAGATAGAGGCGGTGCAGAGTTGGCCTAGACCATCCTCAGCTACGGAGATCCGGAGTTTTCTTGGTTTGGCAGGGTATTATCGTCGGTTTGTCCAGGGATTCTCATCTATTGCTTCGTCCTTGACCAAGTTGACGCAGAAGGGTGCACCATTCGTGTGGTCTGATGAGTGTGAGGAGAGCTTTCAGAAGCTCAAGACAGCTTTGACCACAGCTTCAGTATTAGTCTTGCCATCAACTTCAGGTTCTTATACCGTGTATTGTGATGCATCGAGAGTTGGGATAGGTTGTGTGTTGATGCAGGAGGGTAGGGTTATTGCTTATGCTTCTCGTCAGTTGAAGCCTCATGAGAAGAACTACCCTGTTCATGATTTAGAGTTAGCTGCCATAGTTCATGCCTTGAAGATTTGGAGGCACTATTTGTATGGTGTGTCTTGTGAGGTGTATACCGATCATCGTAGTCTCCAGCACTTGTTTAAACAGAAGGATCTAAATTTGATGTAGTGGAGGTGGCTTGAGTTGCTCAAGGATTATGACATCACCATTTTATATCATCTAGGGAAGGCCAATGTAGTGGCCGATGCGTTGAGCCGAAAGGCGATTAGTATGGGCAGCCTAGCATATCCTTTGCAGTTGATGTCCAGGCGTTGGCCAATCGGTTAGTGAGGTTAGATATTTTGGAGCCTAGCCGGGTGTTGGCTTGTTTTGTATCTCGGTCTTCCTTATTCGATCTCATTTGTGAGCTCCAGTATGATGATCCACACTTGCTCGTCCTTAAGGACAGAGTCCAGCATCATGATGCCAGAGATGTGTCTATTGATAGTGACGGTGTATTGAGGATGCAGGGCCGGATTTGTGTGCCCAATATAGATGGACTTCAAGATTTGATACTAGAGGAGGCTCACAGCTCGTGGTACTCCATTCATCCGGGTGCCGCGAAGATGTATATNGCGAAGATGTATCAGGACTTGAGACAGCATTACTGGTGGAGAAGGATGAAGAAGGATATTGTGAGTCATGTAGCCCGATGTCTCAACTGTCAGCAGGTCAAGTACGAGTATCAGAGACCGGGCGGTGTACTTCAGCGTATGGTTATTCCTGAGTGGAAATGGGAGCAGATTACTATAGATTTTGTGAGTGGTCTCCCTCGGACAGCGAGGAAGTTTGACTCAGTGTGGGTGATTGTGGATAGGCTGACCAAGTCCGCGCACTTCATTCCTGTATGCACTACCTACTCCTCGGAGCGGCTGGCAGAGATTTTCATCCGAGAGATTGTGAGATTGCATGGGGTCCCAGTTTCTATTATATCAGATAGAGGTACTCAGTTTACTTCTCAGTTCTGGAGGACTTTCCGGCAAGAGTTGGGTTCACAGGTAGAGTTGAGCACTGCATTTCATCCTCAGACGGACGGGCAGTCCGAGCGTACCATTCAGATATTGGAGGACATGTTGCGTGCCTGTGTTATTGACTTTGGAGGTTCTTGGGCTGATTATTTGCCTCTCGCAGAGTTTGCTTATAACAACAGCTACCAATCCAGCATTCATATGGCGCCATATGAGGCCTTATATGGGAGACGGTGTAGATCCCCAGTTGGTTGGTTTGAAGCCCGGCGAGTCTAGGTTGTTGGGGACAGAGTTGGTCCAGGATGCTTTGGACAAGGTGAAAGTGATTCAGGAGAGACTTCGCACAGCCCAGTCGCGCCAGAAGAGTTATACGGACCTGAAGGTTCGAGATGTATCTTATTCAGTGGGTGAGAAGGTTTTGATGAAGGTTTTGCCTATGAAAGGCGTCATGAGATTTGGGAAGAAAGGAAAGCTGAGTCCGAGATTCATTGGCCCTTTTGAGATACTCCCGAGGATTGGAGAGGTGGCCTATATGCTTGCTTTGCCACCCAGCTTATCGGGAGTTCATCCGGTATTCCACGTGTCTATGCTCCGAAAATATGTTGGAGACCCATCGCATGTGTTGGATTTCAGTACAGCTCAGCTGGATGATGACTTGACTTATGATGTGGAGCCTATAGCTATATTGG
>MU716011.1:197637-228139 GCA_026770625.1 Nicotiana glauca | reverse complement strand
TACTGTTCTTAGCTTTACTTTGTGCTATATTTTGGGATTTCTTACTGTCAGACATTATACATGTCTATTACCACTGAGTTGGAAGTACTCACTTTACACCCTACACCTTGTGTGTAGATCCAGGTACTCCGAGAGCTAGCTGAGCTTACTGCTGTTCATCAGAGTTTTTACACGGAGTTGTCGAGGTAGCTGCCTGACGTCCGCTGGACCTGACTTCTCCCCTATTTCATGTTATTTGACTTTAAAGCGCACTTCAGACTATGTTGTTTTACAGTATATTTATGCTATTCTGGTAGAGGCTCTAGACTCATGACCCCCAGGTCTTTGGGAGGTTGTTCAGTATTGTTGATTTTCAGATTATTCGATCTATCAGTTATATTTTGGTTTCAATGTTATTAATGAGTTTCAACAAATGGTTTTGAGCTTATGCTCGGGGTGAGAGTGAAATTGGTTGGGCTTGCCTAGCAGTTGTGTTGGGCACCATCATGACCGGGTTTGGGGTCATGACACAACTCTGCTAGGGAAACGAACCCATACTTTCGGTTCAGGCTTCAAGAATTCGAGCTTAGAATAGCTATTATATTTGGCTTTATCTTTCATCTGATTTTCCTACATGTTTCATTCTAAATGTGCTAAATGCTTTATCGCTTTGATATTATCTGAATTGTATATACAAAACTTTTACAAAACCCTTCTCTTCTCATCTTCGGGGATGTGCCTGCTGGTCGAGACTCCCTATTCTATTAGTGTCATACCTTAAAGTAAGAAAGAGGTCGGACAAGTTACTAAGCCATATGGCCTTTTGCTTCTCAGTACATAGCTCCCTAGTCGACTCGAGCCGTCCGCTTAGGTACACAGTCTAGAACATATACCCAGGTTTTGAACCTAGAATAACTCAACCTCATGTCGGATCCCTAGTAGGAATGCTTGTTTGCATCACGTGCATTTGACTTAGGGGACTCAACAAAGGGGTTGGGTCCGTCTAGGATAGGTGACCTGAAATGAAAAGATCATCCTGATGCATCCTACTTGCTATTTTCACATTTATTTGTTTCGGATCTGCATGTTGACCGACTTGTAAATAATAGGAGAAATTTGGAAAAAAGAAAAGAAAAAGGGAATAATAGTGTTAGGGTTGAGTGAGTTAGTCACCTATTTTGAAAAACCCAATGCCCAAATGGTACTGAAACTCTGCCAATTTTTTTAGAAAATCAAAGAAAAAGAAAGTTTTTCAAAAATAGTTGGTTTTGTCAAACCTGCCCGAACTACGCCAGTTTGATTCTCACGGAATATGAGATACGTAGGCAATCCCCATCGGGTCCAACTTCCCTTTTGAAAAAATATCCCAAAAACAACAAAAAAATATTTTTTAAATTTTGTCACAAATAAGTGGGGTCATTTCATTCTTGTTTAAAATAAGCCGAATATCCCAAAAAGGGCGCCGGAAGGCTGTTTTGCAAGAACAGCCACCTTGGGTCATTTTCAACGGTTAGGCATAGCCTTAAAATCTTCTTCCCTGAAGTGCTAAAAGGTCGTAGCTGCAAGACCGATTTTTTATTTTGAAATGAAAATTTTGGAAAAATGGTGTCACTTTTTCTTTTAGGTCAAAATAAGTTATTAAATAACCTTAATAAATGTGCAGGATGAGCACAATTCAAAATGAACATTTCTCAATCATGAAAAAAATCCACTTGGAGTTGCGTCTGTGGTGGAATGATCTAGGTGAAGAAGGGCAAGACGAGGTCAAGAAATATTTGAAAGGTCTTACTGGTTTGTTGGAGATTAGGCCTCGGGGAGACATCATAAAGGTATTGGTCACATGCTGGGACCCGGTGCACAACGTGTTTCATTTTTCAAATTTTGAACTCACCCCGACCTTAGAAGAAATAGCTAGGTACGTTGGGAATGCCGAGGTTCCTTTAAGGCTCAAGTACTTGATTGCCCCGAGAACCGTAGCTGTGCACCTATTCTTAGACTCACTGAAGATAAGCAGGGGGATCCACAACTCGGATTTGGCAGTTGGCTTTTGTACTCCACAATTTCTATACCAGAGATATGGCCACATAGAGGGGTTCAACAATCCGAAAAATGAAATATGCAGCAAAGGAAACCACTACAAATGGGAAGAACATAGACGTTTTGCTTTTATGGTGGTCTTCTTGGGGCTTCTGGTGTTCCCAAGGAAAAATGGAAATATCGACATAAAAATAGCGGGGGTCATCAGCACTTTACTCACCCAGGCCAAAAGCACCCTCGCACCCATGATAGTAGCTGAAATCTTCCGTGCTCTCACAGCATGCAAAGCCGGAGGAAACTTTTTTGAAGGGTGCAATTTGTTGTTGCAAATGTGGATGATCGAACACCTATGCAGTCGTCCTCAATTCATGAGTTGTGGGTCAACGGAGAAAACCTGCATAGAGCAATTTTATACGAGGATTGATGGGATCAGCTTGCCTGAAGGGGTCACAGAATGGACATCATACTTTCAGTCTATCACTGCCAGTCAAATAAAGTGGATGTTTAATTTGGATGGTTACCTATGGATGAGATCATATATATGCCAGCAACTGGGCCTCGCTTCCTCTTGATGAGCCTTAAGATCATTCATCCTTATGCTCTGTATCGGGTTTTAAGACCACTCGAGAGGTGCCAAATAGAGCCAAAAGATGAAGATCTTAGTACCCAAGTAGTTGAGACTGGTCCTGATGGCCAGTTTCCTGAAGCAACAGTCTGCCAGGTCTGGAGTGAATGTCAATACTTTGCGGCAAATACCTGTGTACGGGATTGATCCAAAGGAGAAGTTTCACCCAGGTATCATGCTTGGTATAGAAGGGAAATTGTATTTGGAAGGCCGGTAAAAAGACTTCACCTCCAGGATTTTGCTGAGTCATCACAAGAACAGTGGGCCTGGTTAGCTAAGGAGAACGAATATAGGGCCAGAATAAGAGAATTGGAAAAGCAGGTTCGGGACCTTCAGTTTGAAAACAACTTAAAAGAAGCAGCTGATGAGGGTGACAAGAAGAAACTGACCCAGGAAAATAAGGCTCTTAAGGCTCAGATCTAAAAGATGAAAATAGCTGCCAGCAACACAGAAAGAAGTCGGGCTGATGAAAGGCTGATAAGTGGACTAAAAAAGAACGTCCTCGAGTGCTAAAAAGACCTGGAAAAATCCGAAGATAATGTAGCCAAAATTTGGGCGTAATGGGCAAAGAAAGCAGAAGAACGGGCACAATTTGTGCAGCAAATGAAGAGAAATTATGAAGGGACTATCACTAGCCTGAGAAGAAAAGTGACTACCCTTGAGGATGAGGCAGCCCAGCGGGCCAAAGATTTCAAGGCTGATAGCATGAAATACAGCTATTGTAAGATCACCACTTTTATGACTCTCAAGTGTTGGAATCCCAGAACCAGCAGATAGGGCGACTACTTCGGGAAAAGGGAAGGATTAGAGAAATTATTAGGGCTATCGTTAACTATATTGCCATGGAATTCCAAGCATACGAGAGCATGACTCGTACCACCTTCTTTGCTTTGGTGATGATTTTTGTCCGTCAAGTTAAGAGTGATCTGGAGTGACTGCAAGGGGGTCTTGCATATAGGCCCGCGGCGAGGCCGAATGATGTCTCGCGGCCCCAGTATTTGAGGCTTTAATGTATTCCTGATATTTCAATCATTGAGTCTGTATGTTGGTTATTTTGAGTCTGTTTTGTAGTTTCTCCCTTACAAGAAAACAAATAGTTTAGCATCTTTGTAATATAAGTTTTATTAATAAAAATTGAAAATCCCGAAAAATTGTTTCCTTATTTTTGCATTTGTTTTTCAAGAACTACGCTTGGTCTGATTCATGCGGGGTCATGATACGTAGGCAATCTCCATAAGATTTGACCGTATCCCTAAGAGAAAATAAAAAAAAGGGAGGAAAGAAAATAAAAGAAAAACAAGAGAGGAAAGACAAAAGAGAGAGAAAATAAGAAAACCAAGAGAAAGAAACCATGGCAAAAAGCAAAGGCAAGAATGAAAGAAAAGAAAAGAGAGAGAGAAAAGAAAATGAGAAAATGAGTGAAAAGGGCAAAAAGAAAGAAAAAGCAGGGAAAAGAGAGTGGAAATCAAAGGAAGGAAATGGGAAAGAATAAAGAAAAGCTGGGATGACGTATGCAACCATTGCAAAACATGTAGAAACCTACTTAACTGTATAGGTGCATCACACCCCAACGTGCGATTACCTATCTATTATTTGTCTCAAATTAACTGTTTGTTGCTGTCACAATCAGTCCAGGTTTTATAGAAACGGTGTTTGGTTTTTCGTGGTAAACTAGCATCACATCCTTACTTCACCAGATTAAAGGGGAGCATAGAAATGTCTTCGGAAATGACCTTGCCAGCAATCCCCATCCCAGAGGATAGCCCAATCTCGGGCATCCCAGTCTCAGAGTCTAAGCGGCTGAGGAAAACAGAATCCTACATCTCCGGGTTATGGAGATGTGGGATACGTGGATGAATGGAAGGGAGCCTCCAAGTTCCATCCCAGGATTCCCCGAACTGTTCCCTTGATCAGGGGGTACCTCCAATATTCCCATCAGCCATCCAAATACCCCACTGGGACAGTCCACGATATTGGCTCATTTCATAGGAACACCTTCTGAGGTTCGCCCCTAGGTGTTCATGTCTGAAGCAGCTTTTAATATCTTTACAGCTCCCCCATGCTCTGCCACAACACAGCCTGCATTGCCTAGGCCCACTTTTGATCCTTCAGCCTTTACATTCCAAAATCCTACATTCCAAGTGGAGCCTCCTTAGTACCCCACCTATACTTATTCTCAGCCACCTCCATTTGAGTTCACCACAGGATAGGAAAAGACTCCCAATGGAGCTTATGTGGTGCGTGGGACAATGAAAAAAATACTCTACCAAACCCACATGGTTCAGAAGGGAGAGGGCACAAGCACCGCTGAGGTGCTATACATGGGACCAAGTGCCAAGCTTCAAAATTGGAAGGTTGTGCCATTTTCAATCAGGCGAGAGTCCCGGTAGACCTGTCCTGCTACTTTTTCTACATCCCGAGTTATTCCAGGGTGTGACTCGGATGTCTTCTTTAGTTTCTTGTCTTTAAATTTCCAAATGTACACCCTGTAATCTTCAAATTCCAAGAAATGAAATCAATATTTCATCTTTCATCTCTCTTTATTCTTTTTGATTTTGGCTATTTTTCTCTTTCATTGTTCTTTCAATTCTAATAATGCGGCCTTAAATAACATGACATGCTTGCGGGCTTCATGTCCAGATCCAAACACGATGTCTAATTGTGAAATAATGAACCAAGAACCAGAATATGATGAAGATGAGGCTTTTAGGGAAATAAATCGAGAATTGGAACACTTTGAGAATAAACCTAAGTCAAACTTGAATGATACCGAGCCGGTTAACTTGGCAACTTCTGAAGAAATCTAGGAAACCAAGATAATCATTCAAACGGATGAGAAAACCCGAGATGCAATAATACAAATCTTGTTTGAGTTCAAAGATATGTTTGCTTGGTCGTACGACGACATGCCAGGGCTAAGTGTTGATCTGGTGGTTCATAAGTTGCCAAGCTACCCCGATTGCCTTCCGGTCCAGCAAAAGCAAAGAAAGTTTAAAACTGACATCAGTGATAAGATCAAGGAAGAAATCACGAAACAGTTGAAAACAGGGGTAATTCGAGTGGTCTGGTATACTACATGGTTGGCTAATGTAGTCCCAGTTCCAAAGAAAGATGGGAAGACCCGGGTGTGTGTAGTTTACAGAGAATTGAACAAGGCGAGTCCCAAGGATAACTTCCCTTTGCCTAACATTCACATCCTTTCTAATAACTGCGCCAAACATGAAATACAGTCCTTCGTGGATTGTTGCGCAGGATATCACCGGGTGTTGATGGATGAAGAAGATACCAAAAAGACAGCTTTTACCATACCATGGGTTACATATTGCTACAGAGTCATGCCTTTTGGTCTGAAGAATGCTGGGGCAACCTACATGAGGGCCATGACCTCCATTTTCCATGATATGATGCATCAGAAGATAGAGGTATATATCGATGACGTAATCATCAAGTCCAGAACTCAGGATGATCAAGTTCGGGATTTGAGAAAATTCTTCGAGCAGTTGCGCAAGTATGATATAAAGCTGAACCTAGCCAAATGTGCGTTTGGAGTCCCATCGGGCAAACTTTTGGGCTTTATAGTTAGCAGGAGAGGTATCGAGTTAGACCCAACAAAGATAAAGTCTATCCGGGATTTGCCTCCTCCGAGAACCAAGAAAGATATGATGAGCTTGTTGGGTAGATTAAACTATATCAGCCAATTCATTGCTCAGCTGACATCCACATGTGAGCCCATATTCAAATTATTGAAGAAAGATGCGGCAGTTAAGTGGACGGATGAATGTCAAGTACTTTTGATAAGATCAAAGAATATTTGTCAAATTTGCTAGTCTTGGTCCCACCAGAGCCAGGAGGTCTCTTTTCTTGTATCTGATCGTCTTGGAAATTCTTTCGGATGTGTTCTTGAGCAACACGACGTAACTGGGAAGAAAGAACATGCAATCTACTACTTGAGTAAGAAGTTTACCAACTATGAAGCTAAATATACTCTGTTGGAGAGAACCTGTTGTGCTTTGACTTGGGTTGCTCTAAAGCTGAGACATTACCTTCAAGCCTACACCACCTACCTCATAACTAGGTTGGATGCTTTGAAATACATATTCCAAAAACCGATGCCCACAGGGAGTTTAACAAAATGGCAGATTCTACTCACGTAATTTGACATAGTCTATGTTACTCACACAGCAATGAAAGCCCAGGCATTGGCGGATCATTTGGATGAAAACCTGGTTGATGATGAATACCAACCGTTGAGCACTTACTTCCTAAATGAAGAGGTAAATTCAATAGAAGCAATCTTTGAAGACACCCATGCGTGGAAAATGTTCTTTGATGGGGCCGTAAATGCAAAAGGTGTGGGAACTGGGGCAATTTTGATCTCACCCACTGGTCAGCACTATCCGGCCACAGCTAGGCTTCGGTTTTTTTGCACAAACAATACTGCTGAGTGTGAAGCCTGCATCATGGGTATGAATATGGCGCTTGACCAAGATGTCAAAGAGTTACTGATTGTGGGAGACTCAAATCTGATTATCCGGCAAGCCCAGGGAGAATGGGAAACCCGAGATGTTAAGCTTATTCCCTATCGGCAACATGTTGAAGATCTTAGCAAGTAGTTCATGTTGATAGAGTTCAGGTACATCCCTCAGTGTCACAATGAACTAGCTGATGCACTTGCTACTATGGCCTCGATGCTGCCCTACCCGGGCAACGCCCATATTCATCCTTTGGAAATCCAAATCAAGGAAAGGCATGGTTACTGTAATACGATTGAGGTAGAACCAAACACCCAGCCATGGTACCATGACATCAAAAGGTTTCTGCAAATGCAATAATACCCCGAGCAAGCTAGTGGGAACCAAAAGAGAACCATTAGACGGCATGCAAGTGGTTTCTTCTTAAGTGGTTATGTCTTGTACAAGAGGACCCCAGATCTCAACTTGTTAAGATGTGTTGACGCCGAAGAGGCCGGAAGGATCATACATGAAGTACACGTAGGAGTGTGTGGACCCTAGATGAACGGGTATCTTTTGGCAAAAAAATCCTTCGAGCAGGGTATTACTGGATAACCATAGAAAAAGACTGCTTCAGCTTTGTCCGGAAATGCCATCAGTGTCAGGTGCACGTTGATTTGATTCATGCACCTCCAACAGAACTGCATCCTATGTCAGCACCTTGGCTATTTATTTCTTGGGGCATGGATGTCATTGGGCCGATCGAGCCGAAAGCCTCAAATGGACATAGATTCATATTGGTTGCCATTGACAACTTCACGAAGTAGGTTGAAGCCATCACTCTCAAATCAGTCACTAAGAAAGCTGTGGTAGATTTTGTGCATTCTAATCTTATCTGCCGTTTTGGCATTCCTGAAACTATCATCACAAATAATGCTGTAAACCTGAACAGTCGTTTGATGGAAGAGGCATGCGAACAATTCAAAATAATGCATAGAAACTCCACTCCCTACCGGCCCAAAGCCAATGGTGTTGTTGAAGCAGCAAACAAGAACATCAAGAAGATTTTGAGAAAGATGATTTAGAGCTCCAGACAATGGCATGAAAAGTGGCCTTTTGCATTACTGAGATATCGCACCAAGGTGCGCACATCGGTAGGAGCAACCCATACCTTTTGGTCTATGGAACTGAGGCTGTAACACCCGTAGAGGTGGAGATCCCCTCTCTCTGGATCATCGTTGAAGCAGAAATTGAGGACAATGAATGGGTCAAGACTCGTCTAGAACAGTTGGCCTTAATTGATGAAAAGCGGATGGCTGCGGTCTGTCACGGGCAGTTGTACCAATAAAGAATAGCTCGTGCTTATAACAAGAAAGTGCAGCCCAGGAATCTTGAAGTGGGACAACTTGTGTTAAGGCGTATTCTTCCTCATCACCAGGAAGCAAAAGGAAAATTTGCTCGTAATTGGAAGGGTCCATACATCATCAGAAAGATATTGCCAAGAGGAGCATTATATTTGGGTAATATCGAAGAAAATGATCCCGAATCAGCTGTGAATGCAGATGCAGTAAAAAGGTACTATGTCTAGGCTTTCTGCAGTGTTGACTTTGTCCAATTGAGATGACGAAGGCTTTATTTCCCGCTATCCAAACACTATCAATATTTTGCAAACCCTTTGAGCCGGTTACTCTTCCTTGATTACCCTTTTTGGACCCCAAAAGTACTATTTGAAAAAAAAAATGAAAAAATGAAAAAAAATGAAAAATGATGAAAAAAAGAAGAAGAAGAAGAAATAAAAGAAAACAAAACAAAACAAAAACATAAAAACAAAAATAACAAAAACAAAAACTTTCTGAACTACATCTGACTTGATTCCGAAAGGATACGTAGGCAGCCTCTCTCTGGGGTTCAGTCATACCAAAATAAAAATCCCAATTTCCCCAAAAAGTGAAACTGGGGCAGATGATATAACGGCTCGGCAATGAGCCTACCAAAATGGTTCCAAAGTTATAATTCTATCCAAGATTCTATTTCCAAGTCTTTCCGATCAATTGGCAAAGGAGTGGGAATTGAAAAATATCATTGTTGGAATCTGATGCAATCAAACTGAGAGAAACAAAATGAGAGAGTCTTATCGTTGAAAACCTACAGGCACCATAAGGCGACGGTGAGTAGAGAAATTAAAAATGAGAGAGTCCACTTAGTGAAAACTCGTAAAGAGCACTATCGGGCGACGGTGAGAAGAAAAATGAGAGAGGTCGATTGGTGAAAACCCGCAAAGGTCGCAGTCGGCCAAACAGAAGATATCTCCCACCACTGAAAGAGTCCTGGCAAGGTTCCCTAGTTTTGAAACACGGATCAATAAGTTTATGATAAGTTGGAAAAGTTTGTGCGGGTCGGGCATCCAGTCCAAGAAGCATGTCATGTCCATTTGAAGCTTGCATGCACCCCAGATAAGTCTTTCTTTTCCCCCAAAAGGGACACTCCTCTTTAAATTCATCTTCTTTCCTTTTCTTTACTTTTTCCTTGAATCCCTTTCGGTCTAACTCTGTTTCCAAAAACTAATACAAAGAAAATATGGCAGGACCGGCTTTACAGGGCCCTGTTTAACAAAAGCTAGAAGAAAGTACCCATCCTCAGCGGGTGCACCAAGCCAATCCCAACTGGCCATGTTTGTTGATGCTTTCAAAGCAAAGATATTCAGAAGGAAAGAAAGTCAAAGACAAAGGTCCCAAGAGCAGATTAAAGTGGAAAAGGTCAAAGCCCCACGCGGGCGAATCGTCATAAAATCCTGAAAGTTGAGCCCTCGATTTGAAAGAGAGATTAATCTTCAAAACCAGCAAACAGCAGAGATTCTCAATAGAAGCGGAGTCGAGATCAAGCAATTGAGACGATCAAGGCCACAAAACCAACTACCGTTTCAAACTAACAATTGTTCTTTTTTTGAAAATTGAAATAGGTGCAATCCAAGTAACCATGCAAGAAGTAGGTAAAACCAAAAGAAAAATAAACGTGCAAGTACTGAAACAACTTTGCAGCAAATAATCAATCCAAAAGGGAAGTTTCCTCCAAGTTCTTTCCTACATCTTATCAAAATTGAAAAAAAAATTAAGAAAAGTAGAAAATCCCAAAAGAGGATAGTTTAGAATCTCCAATATCAACCTGTTACTTTGGTAGCCAAAATTAGGGCTCCAATCCCTGAGTTGAGCTTTTTACCTGTAGCCAACATTAGGGCTCCAATCCCTGATTCTTAGACATAGGGCCTCCATTCACTAGTCGCCTTTTTCAAACATTAGGGATCCAATCCCTAAGTTAAGCTTTTTACCCTTTAGCCAACATTAGGGCTCCAATCCCTAAGTTGTGCATAGGGCCTCCATTCCCTAGTCGCCTTTTGCCAACATTAGGGCTCCAATCCCTGAGTTGAGCTTTTACCTTTAGCCAACATTAGGGCTCCAATCTCTGAGTTGCGCCTTTTAGACATAGGGCCTCCATTCCCTAGTCGCCTTTTGCCAACATTAGGGCTCCAATCCCTGAGATGAGCTTTTTACCCATTAGCCAACATTAGGGATCCAATCCCTGAGTTGTGCCTTTTAGACATAAGGCCTCCATTACCTAGTCGCCTTTTGTCAACATTAGGAATCTAATCCCTGAGTTGAGCTTTTTACCCTTTAACCAACATTAGGGCTCCAATCCATGAGTTGCACCTTTTAGACATAGGGCCTCCATTCCCTAGCGCCTTTTGCCAACATTAGGTCTCCAATCCTTCAGTTGCGCCTTTTAGACATAGGGCCTCCATTCCCTAGTCTCCTTTAGCCAATATTAGGGCTCCAATCCCTGAGTTGAGCTTTTAACTTTAGCCAACATTAGGGCTCCAATCCCTGAGTTGCGCCTTTTAGACATAGGGCCTCGATTCCCAAGTTGCCTTTTTCCAATATTAGGGCTCCAATCCCTGAGCTGAGCTTTTTACCCTTTAGCCAACATTAGGGCTCCAATCCCTGAGTTGCACCTTTTAGACATAGGGCCTCCATTCCCTAGTCGCCTTTTGCCAACATTAGGGTGCCACCATGTATTCCTCCGCCGTGTCCGGCGGCGCCACTACCCAAACAGCCCCAAATTAATACCAAACCACCTCCACTACCCCCTCTTCCCTAATCTACAACTAATAACCCTCAAATCTCCCTCAAACCCTCCAAATTTCAAATCACAGTTGGAACCCTAATGTTAAAACGCCGGGCTCCAGTCTAGTTTTAAGATTTAGGTGTGTTATGGTATTATTCGTGTGTTCTTTTCAAGAACACACGATTAATATCATAATTCGCCGAAAATCCGAAAGGGTTGAAGGTTCAAGCTTTTGTGTCTGGACGTTTGAAGTTTTTCCTTTTAATTTAGTTTATTTTTCTGCGTTCCTTTTATTTTTTGTTTTTTCTAGTAGTAATGCATATTCTGCTTCCTGAACTCCTTTTTTTCTTTAGATCTTTTAGTATTAATGGCATACATGGTAGTTTTTTTTTAAATAGTTCTCTTTTTGGTAATTAGAAAAATTGTTAATGATTTGTTCATTTTGGAATCAGTAGGATTGTTGCTTCAATAGCTTTTATTTGTTAAAATCACTTTGAACATTAGGGGTTCAATTAATTATTTGGGCTGAAAGGGCTTATCATCGAGCCCAATTTTGGGGCTGTTTGTCTAAAAATTTAGCCCAGGGTCAATTTGACCCATAACCCATTTTAGGTAATTAAACAGGGGTTCAAGGGCATATTGGGTAGTTCTAATTAAAGAATCTTGCAGTAACTGAAAATAGAAGCCCCTAGAAGCTTCTAGATTGGGGTTTTAAGTTGAATATCAGATTTTGAGTTGTGTAACTTGGGTAGCAAGTCAGGATTCTAAGGACCTTTAAGCTAAAATTAAAAATTAATAAGGACCTAAGGGGGTAAAAAATAGAATTTGAAATTACCTTACTTGTTTGCCTATAAAAGGCATGGTCCCTTGAATTACAAGGGAGTTTTTTTTGAAATCCAAAAAAAATATTTCAGATCTTAGAGAGGGAAATTTTCAGATTTGAGAGTTTTGAAAAGTTTTTGAAGATTCGGTCAAGTTCTGAAGTCATTCTCTAGATCTAAGGGTTAAAAATGAGTTGAATTTGACTTTAAAGTCACATTTGAGGTCAATTCTACTGCTGATCCTCGACTGGGTTTCATATTGCGATTCGAACATCCTGTTACTGGTTTTCAAAAACAATTCCTACTCCATTTCCTTGCTGCTAGTTCACAGTTTGCTGCTGCTATTTCGCTTTGAATTTCAACTCATTTTCGTTGTGAATTTGTTGTAATCAGGTACCTGCTCCTGAACTTTTGTCACGATTTTTGGCTTGAAGGGGAAATGAAATGTGGAATTTGATAACTTCAACCTCTTTGGATTGAATTAGCTAAATTCATTCTCTGTAAATGGCTTTAGTTTTGGCATAATTGAAACACTGTAGACTCATTATAAGGAGTATTATTAGTTTGTATTCGATATAGCTTTTAGATTTTATTTTCATAACTACTTTGGACTGTTAAAGGCATGAATTGCTTAGATTCTGCTCAATTATTCCAGTTTTAGTGTAGTTTAGATTTCCTGCGATTAATAGGTAGTTTTAAAGTCATGTTTGCTTGATTTACTCATCTTTACACTCTAAATCAGAGTGTCTGTGAGACGTGTGTATTTGTGAAAAGCTATGATTCAATTGATTAATTCATGGTTCAATAAAACCCCAAATGAAAGGTTATGTGTATTTTATTGTCATTGGTGAAGTTCATGTTGAGATTCAAGTGTTATATGACATGTTAGGTCATTTGAAAAAAAATAATGAGAAAATGGCTAATGTTACGGAGATTCAAGTTTTCTTTCATTAATAGTGCTTGGCAGTTTGTTTTATCAAATAATTAGTGGGTTCTGCCTGTTGTTTAGCCGTAACAGATCTAGATCAAAGACGCATGCTAACACAAGGAATTTGTGTTATTCGGTTAATTATTGTCAAAGGATTTAATTTATAACTCAGATTTGATAAGTAGACCTTATGTTTTGTTTATTATGCCTATGTTACTGTGTTTTGGGTATGAATAAATAAGATCACAAGAACTAGGCCCGATTAGGGCCCAGTTTCAATTGTTACCATTTTGTGAACATACCATTGGGCTTGGCTTCATATGCTTCAGCCATATTGTGGTCTCATCCATCATTAGCTGGGCCTTCGACCCAGTCACGTTAAGCCCAAAGTTGGATCTATGATATACCTCTCGCCTGTTATTAGCTGGACCCAACGTAATGTAGAGCTTTTCTTTTAAAAAATGAGACTGTTCTCCTTTGCCTGTAAAGATCATACATCTGCCTAGGTGTAATTAATAAATTAGACTTCCTTAAATAATTTGATTTGAGCCTTAAGTAGATAACAAATAGATTATGACCTTTCAAGCTTAGTCTAACATCCTTTAAAACATGGGATCGAGGTGCGCTGCGCCAAACAAAAATCACAAATTGTGTGGCCCTCTTTAATTACTTCTATTGAAATACTTAGAACTCGGGACGTGCCATTTAGCGAATTCCATGGCCTCCCGCAAAGTTATCAACACGTTAGTCGCTTTAGGCGCGTATTTTAATAATCTACTTTCCTAAACTCGGGTGCACATTTATGTGACCCAAATCCAAATCTCAACTGTGTTAAAATATGTCAAAAACCAAGGGTGCATTTATGTGACGTGGTTCGAGACGTATTTTAATAACGTTGTAAAATTCCTTAAAAATTAATTTAAAGTGGTAAATAATTTAAAATTGCACTATAGGTTGAAACATGTATTAAAATAAGGTAATAGGCTAATTATGATAGTTTAAGCGACCGTGCTTGAACCACAGAATCTGGGGGTGCCTAACACCTTCCCCCGAGTTAACAAAATTCCTTACTCAAGAATTTCTTGCTCGCAGACTTCAAATGGAAAGTCGAATTTTCCTCGATTTGGGATTCAAAATAAACCGGTGACTCGGACACCAAATAAATTATCCCGAGTGGTGACTCTGAATTGAATAAATGATCCCATTTCGAATAATGCCACTTAAAATGGGAAAACTTCCTTATACATTATCCTTCCAGGGTGGCATGTGAAAAAGGAGGTGTGACAGCAGATACAAACACGGGGAAAGCAGTTAATAAGGGATCGGAGCATTAATTCTTAAAACAACCGGCCAGGTCATTACATCCTCCCACACTTAAACATTTGCTCATCCTCAAACGAGCATAGAGACATACCTGAAGTAGTGAAAAATGAGGGTAACGGCTGCGCATATCCTGCTCGATCTCCCAAGTCACCTCCTCGACCGGCTGACCCCGCCACTGAACCTTCACGGAAGCAATGTTGTTTCACCTCAGCTTTCCAATCTGCCAGTCCAATATTGCCTTCGGCTCCTCAACATAAGATATATCCTCCTCCGACTGGACTGAACTAAAATCCAACACGTGCGATGGATCACCGTGATAACTCTAGAGCATCAAAACATGAAATATTGGATATACTCCTGCCAAGCTGGGAGGTAAGGCAAGCTCATAAGCAACTTCCCCAACAGGCCTCAATATCTCAAAAGGGCCAATAAACCTCGAACTCAATTTCCCTTTCTTTCCAAATCTTATAACGCCCTTTATAGGCAAAACCCAAAGCAAAACCCGCTTTCCAACCATGTAGGAAACATCATGAACCTTCCGGTCCGCGTAACTCTTCTATCTGGACTAGGCTGTACAGAGTCTATCCTGAATCACCTTAACCTTCTCCAGGAGCATCCTGTACCAAGTTTGTGCCCAATAATCTAGCCTCACCCGACTTGAACCAACCCACCGGAGATCTACACCGCCTACTATACAATGCCTCATACGGTGTCATCTGAATGTTGGACTGATAACTGTTGTTGTAAGCAAAGTCTGCCAATGGCAAGAACTGATCCCCAGACCCTCCAAACTCAATCACACACTCACAGGGCACATCCTAAAGAATCTGAATAGTGCGCTCTGACTATCCGTCCGTCTGAGGGTGAAAAGATTTGCTTAACTCCACTCGAGTACCTAACTCATATTGTACCACTCTCTAGAACAGTGATGTGAATTGAGTACCTCTATCTAGAATGATGGAAACTGGAATACCATGCAGACGAACAATCTCCCGGATATAAATCTCTGCCAACCGCTTCGAAAAATAGGTAGTACTCACAGGAATGAAATGTGCGGACTTGGTGAGCCGATCCACAATCACCCAAATGGAATCGAACTTCCTCAAAGTCTGTGGGAGCCCAACTACAGAATCCATGGTGATCCGCTCCCACTTCCACTCTGGAATCTCTATCTGCTGAAGCAATCCACCGGTCTTCGATGCTCATACGTCACCTACTGACAATTAAGGCACCGAGCTAAAAACCCAACTATATATTTCTTCATCCCCCTCCACCAATAGTGTTGTCTCAAGATCCTGATACATCTTCGCGGCACCTAGATGAATAGAATACCGCAAAATTATGGGCCTCCTCTAGAATCAACTCCCGAAGCCCACCAATATTGGGTACACAAACCCGACCCTACATCCTCAACACCCCGTCATCACCAATAGTCACATCTCGAGCATCGCCATGCAAAACCTTATTTTTTAGGACAAGAAAATAAGGGTCATCAAACTGATGCTCCCGGATACAATCAAATAAGGAAGACCGAGAGACCACGCAAGCTAGAACCTGATTGGGCTCCGAAAGATCCATCCTCAAAAACTGACTAGCTAAGGCCTGAACATCTATCGCCATGGACCTTTCTACCGTTGGTAAATAAGCCAAACTCCCCAAACTCTCCGCTCGGCGACTCAAAGCATCAGCCACCACATTGGCCTTTTCTCGGTGATATAAAATAGTGATATCATAGTCCTTCAGCAGCTCTAGCCACCTCCTCTGGCACAAATTAAGGTCCTTCTGCTTGAACAGATGCTGCAAACTCCGGTGATTAGTATAAATATCACAAGGCACACCGTACAAATAGTGACACCAGATCTTCAAGGCATGAAAAATAGCATCTAAATCAAGATCATGGACAGGATAATTTTTCTCATGCATCTTCAACTGTCTGGATGCTTAGGCTATCACCCTACCATCCTGCATTAATACTGCTCCAAGGTCAACCCTCAAGGCATAACAATAACTAGTGTAAGTCCCCAATCGATAGGCTATATCAAAATTGGGGTTATGGCCAAAGTTGTTTTGAGCTTCTAAAAGCTCTCCTCACACTCTTCCATCCACTAGAATGGAGCACCCTTCTGGGTCAGTCTAGTCATAGGTGCTGCAATAGATGAAAAACCCTGAACAAATCGACGGTAATAACATGACAAGCCAAGAAAACTGCGGATCTATGTAGCTGAGGATGGTTTGGGCCAACTCTACACTGCCTCCACTTTCTTCGGATCCACCTAATTACCCTCACTCGAGACCATGTGACCCAAGAATGCCACAGAATCCAAGAAAAACTCACATTTCAAGAACTTAGCATATAGTTTCTTTTCACTCAAAGTCTGGAGCACTATCCTCAGGTGCTGCTCATGATCTTCCCGACTCTGGAAATATACCAGAATGTCATCAATAAAGACAAACACGAATGAGTCAAGATATGTCCGGAATACACTGTGCATCAGATGCATGAAGGCTGCTGGGGCATTATTCAGCCCAAATGACATAACAAGGAACTCGTAATGACCATACCGAGTCCTGAAGGCAGTCTTCGAGATATCTGGCTCCCAAATCTTCAACTGATGATAGCCTGAACGCAAGTCAATCTTAGAAAACACATAAGTACCCTATAATTGATAATATAGGTCATCAATACGAGGCAGTGGATAACGGTTCTTCACTGTAACCTTGTTCAACTAGCGATAATCAATACACATACGCATGGAACCATCCTTCTTCTTCACAAATAAGACAGGAGCACCCCAAGGTGATACATTGGGCTGAATGAATCACTTATCAAGTAATTCATGCAACTGCTCCTTCAACTGAGGAGGAGCCATGCTATACAGGGGAATAGAAATGGGTTGAGTGCCAAGCAACATATCAATGCCAACATCAATATCTCTATTGGGTAGCATGCCCGGAAGGTCAGTTGGAAACACATCAGAAAAATCCTGTACTACTGGACCTGAATCAAAAGAAGGGGCATCAATACTGACATCTCTCACATAAGATAGATACGCGTCATACCCTTTCTCAACCATATGGTGAGCCTTAAGGAAAGAAATAACTTTACCAGGAGTGTGATCTAAAGCACCCCTCCACTCAACACGCAGTACACGTAGCATAGCCAACAACACAGTTTTGGCATGACAATCAAGAATAGCATAATAGGGCAACAACCAGTCCATGACCAAGATAATATCAAAATCAACCACGATGAGCAACAATAAATTAGCTCCATTCTCAAAACCACTAAAAGCAACCAAACACGACCGATAAATATGATCCACAACAACAAAATCTCCCAAAGGAGTAGAAACATAAACATGGGAACTTAAAAAATCCCGAGATACACCCAAATGCGGAGAAAAATAAGAAGGCACATAATAATAAGTGGAGCATGGATAGAATAGAATTGATGCATCTCTGTGACAGACCAAGATAGTACATGTGATGACAGAATCAAAGGGGACAACCTCAGTACGAGCAGGAAGGGCATAGTATCTAGCCTGGCCTCTACCTCCCTGACCTCTACCTCCCTGACCTCCACCTCTAGCTGGCTGAGCAGATGAGGTAGAAACTGGTGTTGGGATCATAGCCTTAGAACTTTGCAAGGTGCGCTGTGGCTGAAAACTCTGTGGAGGTGTAGCCCTCCTAAGTCTAGAGCAATCCCTCACCACATGGCGTGTATCACCACACTCAAAAAAATCTTTGGGAGGATGTGGCGGTTGTGACTGACTCAGGTCAGGTCTGCTGGACTGACACTAGAAGCACCTTGTCCAGGAGGCACACTAGATACTAGAGGTGCATAATAAGGCTCCTGAGGTCTGGGTGGAGCTGGAATACCACTGGCTGCTGGAAGAGCTGAATGAACGGGGCAACTCATATAACTTCTACCGTGACGACTAGCAGGTAGGGCACGAGCACCATAATAATGGCCCGACTCTTGAGACCTCTTGGCCTCCCTCTCCTCTCTATCCCTAGCATGCATACCCTCAATCCTTCTAGCAATGCTTACCACCTTCTAATAAGAAATATCCATCTCCAACTCACGATCCATGCTAGACCTGATGCTGGGAATAAGCCTCTCAATATACTGACGAACCTTCTTGCGAACCGTAGAAACTAAGACTGGTGCACGTATAGACAAGTCGGTGCAAACAGTATACTCCAAAACAGTCATACTACCCTGGCACAAATGCCCAAACGCTACGCGCCAATCGTCCTTGAGACTTTGGGGGACATACTCCCTTATGAACTTATCTGAAAACTGAGCCCAAGTAAGGGAAGCTACCTCATTTAGACTGTCTAACTCACAAGCACGCCACCACTGATAGGCAGCTCTTCGAAGCTGGAAGGTAGTGAAGGAAACCCAGCTCGATCCTGATATACCCATGGTATGGAGGATACGGTAGCATTCCTCAAGAAATCCAAGGGAATCATCTGAGGCTAGCTCGCTAAATGTAGGAGGTTGATACTTCTTGAACCTCTCAAGCCTCTTCTACTCCTCCTCTAAAACTGTTGCCCTCTCCTCGGGCTGAGCTGGGGCTACCGACTGTACAAGGATAACCTATGGGACCTGATCAACATGCACTCGTTGCGCGGGAGTGTGGGCAACGGGATTCTATACTCCTCACCAGGCCTGGGATGTAGCTACAGCAAAGGGAAGCAACCATGCCTGAGCTACAATGGTATACATAGTCATAAACTGCTCCAGAGTCTCCTGGAATGCTGGAGTAGTAGTAGTAGCACACGTATCAGGTGTCTAGACTCTGGCTGGAACTGTTGGTGGCACCTCGGTGGTAGCTCGCACGGGTGTTTAGGTTGCACCATGAGTGCGTCCTCAGCCTCTACCTCAGCCCCGTCCTCTGACGGCTCCAGTAAGGGGTGCGGGTGCTTGATCATCTCGGGTAGCACGCGTCCTCACCATCTGTGAGAGACTAGAAGACAGAAGTTTAGAATTGTGATATCAAAAATCTTGCATGACAAGGAAATCAAATGAAGTGAAACTTTCTTAACAATTACGTGGACTCTCGTAGATAAGTACACACATCCCCGTACCGATCCACGAGACTCTAATAAACTGGATTGTGATTAATGACTCCTATGAACCTAGAGCTCTAATACCAACATGTCACAACCTCGATTTGCCCTCTGTGAACCATCCTGACGGCACCTAGTCTCTACGACTAGGTAAGCCTAACAATGCAGAAAATAAAAAAATTTGCGGAAGAAATAGATTAAAACCGGAATGGTGAAATAAAACAATGTTTAAAATGCCGCTCGGCATACACAATATCAACTATCGAAACTAATAATATTACCCAAAACCTAGAATCTCATGATTAGAAGCTTTTGAATGTCTACAAGTATCTAACCCCAGAATATCTAAACGGGAAAGGAAATACAGAAGGGATAATACTTAAGGGAAGAGTAGAAACAAACTCTTCATTCTATGGACGCGGCAGATATACCTCAGAGTCTCTACAAATGCCTCACCTCAAGTGTGATGAGTCTGAGTCACTGTACCTGGATCTGTGATAACTAGGGATTTTGTCATATTTTATGCTCCTTCTTGCTTATGCTTTGGTTATTAATTGTTACAAAATAGTCCTAAAAGGCTCATAAGTGTGCTTGATTACAGGGTTGATCGACAAAGTGAAAAAATGTCAAAGATCAGCTCAAAGGGAGTAAAACCTGCTCAAGTATCAAAGACAAGGAAAACTGAGGGCAAAAAGGCCTAGTGCGGCCGCATTCGACTTTGTGCGGTCCGCACTAGGTAGATTCAGAGAGTGTGATTTAAGGCAAAACACCTAGTGGCCGTAGTCCATTCTGTGCAGTCCGCACTAGGTAGATTCAGAGAGTTGGCAAAAACCAGGCTTCAGGCAATGCGGCCGCCGTTCATATTGCACGGTCCGCAGAGTAGAGGTTCAAAGAGTTAAAATTTCCAGAGTCCAAGCCTATATGGTCCGCAATCATCTTTCTGCGGCGGCGGGCCTTTCTATGCGGTCCACGGAGCCTAACTTCAGAGAGCTAATTTTTGAAGTTTAAGAGCCTAGTGCGGCCTCGGTCCATTTTGTGCATTCCGCACTGACCCCGCAGGGGTATTTTTGTCCAGTTTTTCCAGTTTAGTATAAATAGAATATTTTACCATTTTTAGGTCACATGTTATCTTTAGAACTGAGCTACGCTCGTGAGAACACCTTTTGTAGCCATTTTTGGCATCTTAGCTTCAAATTAACGATAGGTTCTTGTAATTTCATTTAGCATTTATTTATTATGTCTTGTTCTTCGTCTATTTATTTATTTTTTGTTCAATCATGAGTAGCTAAACCCATTAACTAGGTTTGTGGCTCAACCCTAGTGTGGGTAATTGATGGGTGTTTCCATCTAAGGTTACATTAACTATGGGTGTTTGCTATTTGGGTTAATTTTATGTTTTAATCTATAAATTGGTGGTTGCAAATACTGATTTGTGCCTTGACGATTTGACTTTTCTTGAGAATGAGAGTTTAACTCTCCAAAATTGACCCAACAAGGAATTGGGATGGACTCATGAGAAATGATAGTCCCAATTAACGGGTTAAACCTCGAGAGAGTAATCACCCTACTTGAACCCTAGTTGCTTAATCTAATTTGCCTACCCATTTGGTCTCGAGAGAGTCAATTGGGCAAAATCACTCTCTCTGTTAAGAGGCGTGAGAGTGAGTAAAATTGTGCAATAATTATAGCATAAGCCTCAATTATATCAATCAAACCTTACTAACATCTACCCGTCAATTAGCCACCTAGGTGATGTCACGACCCTAAGTGCCCTTCTTCCCATTAAATACAAATTTAGCAATTATCTCATTACATAATCTAGTTTCAATTAGTAGTGCGATAATGGTAGTTTATAATTGAAAAACCCAAAAATGAAGAGAAGTTCATTTAAGAGCACACATGCAATTCTATTCTAAGTAGATATTTGAATTCCCTTCTAGCTCTCTGAGGATTCAATCCTGACCCTCATATCGGATAAAAGCTATTGTGACCCTCATCTCCTATTTTTTAGTAGCATAGAGTTGGCTGCGATCACTTTTTGGCGCCGTTGTCGGGGAGCTTATAGTTTTTGGCTATTTATTTAGTAGTTTTGTTGTTGCTCTTCCTTGCTTCTTTGTTACTAATTTTGTTTGTGTCGATTAATCAGGTACAAATGGCTCTCAATGCTAATGACCCTCTTGGCAACGTGAATACGGGGGAGGAGGTAGATGATCTTGATCAAGATGAGGTTCTTATTTTACCTCAAGCTCCACGTAGAGGTCATCAGGCCAATGCAAATGACAACAACAATATCCCAGACCCTCCTCCGCCACCGCCAAGAATGGCTCCAAGAGTCCTCCCAAATCAAGGGTATGCGAGTGCCATCGTTCCCCCCCCCCCCCAGCCCCGAATCCGGGCGGGGAACTTCCAAATCACAAATGTTATGTTGACCTTTCTCGAGCAAAGAGGATACTTTATGGGCGCCTTCGATCAAAATGCCTACAAGCGCTTGAAGGGGTTTATAGATACATGCTGGGGTAGAAAGCTGGCAAACGTGTTCGAGGATGAGTTGAGATTGAGGCTTTTCCTATTCTCTCTTCGGATTAAAGCATTGGATTGGTCAGAAAGGCTCCCCAATCATTCCATCACAATGTGGGATGAATTGGCGGACAAGTTAATTTCCAAGTTCTTTTCACCGAGTCACATGGCGGCGCTTCGAGATGAAATTTTGGCCTTCAAGAAAGAGCCAACGGAACCCTTGCATGAAATATGGGAGAGATTTAGAACAATGGTGAAAGAGTGCCCAAATAATGATATGACGGATGTGATGATTCAACAAACCTTTTATCGGTGCATCAACACCTCTAATAAATGCATTTTGAACCAATTGGTCGGAGGCAACTTTATGAAGCTTCCTTACAATGAAGCTTGTGATGTTTTGGATGAAATGGCCGACACTTCTTCGGCATGGCAAAGCTGAGAAAATGTGCCCCAAGGTGACCCCACGGTCATCCATTTGCATAAGGAGTTGCATGACCATAGTCAAGCTATTGCCGAGCTTACTATTACTATGAATCAATTGGCGAAGGCGCAATTGCAACAAGTCCAAAATCATCGCCAAGTCAATGTTACGGAAGGAGTGAATATGCTTAATAGAAGGCAAAGAGGGCAACAACCTCAAGGGATTTGTGATCAATATGAAAATGGTGGTATTTTTTCGAATGAGTGCTATGATGATCAAAGTGAAAAGTTTCAATATGTCAATAACTATCAAGGCAACCGAGGTAACTCTTCCAACCAATAATGGCGTCCCCAAGGAAATTGGGGCAATCAACAAAGTGGTGGTAATTGGAACAGCAACAACCAAGGAGGAAATTGGGGGAGCAACAATTCGGGCAATCAAGGGAATTGGAATGGAAATAACAACAACAATTGGAATAAGAACAATGGTCAAGGCGGGTGGAATAACAATGGAAATCAAGGCAACCGGGGGCAAGGTTTTTAAAGGCCCCTGATGTATCAACAATCGAACAATCCACCTCCATTTCAATCTCAAGGGCCTAGTTCTTCGGGTAATGATATGGGAAGAATAGAAATGATGTTCGAACAAATGATAAAGAAGAACCATGATTCCGATGCTTAATTGGCTTCCCACAATACCTCTATTCGGACTTTGGAGGTGCAAATAAGTCAACTCTCTCAGTCGTTAAATACTCATCCTAAGGGTGCTCTACCAAGTGATACGGTGGTGAACCAAAAGGGTGGGAACAATAACAATCATGTAATGGCGGTTACAACAAGAACTGGGTCAGGCGGTGATGTGCATGCCTTGAAAGAAAATCAAGTTGTGGATGATGATGTTGGGTTCCAAGAAGATGTGAGTCCTTTGATTGTTGAATATGTGGTTGAGACCAATTTGAATAATAAAGTGAGGATAGATATTGATGAGGCCGAGGTGGAAACGTAAGATGTAGGGAACACGTGATTGATATGCCCGAGCCGGTGGTGCCCAAAGCCAAGGCACCTTTGCATAGGCCACCTCCACCTTATCCTCAATGGTTAGCAAAGCAAAAGGGTTATAACCAATTCAAAAAGTTCATTGAAATGATGAAGAGTCCTACAATCAATGTGCCTTTGGTAGAGGCACTCGAGCAATATTGGGGTATGCAAAGTTTATGAAGGATTTGGTAACGAAGAAGAGGCTAATGGAGTGTGAAACAATTAAGATGACTCATCAAATGAGTGATATTGTACATTCTATGGCCCCGAAACTTGAAGACCCTGGATCTTTTACTATCCCTTGCACTATCGGTAGTGCGGACTTTGCCAAGGCCCTTTGTGATTTGGGGGCTAGCATAAATTTGATGCCTTATTCGATCTTCAAGACTTTGGGAATTGGGCAACCTAGGCCAACCTGAATGAGCCTTCAAATGGTGGTTCGGTCGATGAAGCGGCCTCTGGGTATAATTGATGACGTACTTGTCCGGGTGGACAAATTCATATTGTCGGTCGACTTTGTCATATTGGATTGTGAAGTGGACTTTGAAGTCCCGATTATTCTTGGGAGACCTTTCCTAGCAATGGGGAAGGCTTTGATTGATGTTGAAGAAGGTGAGCTAACTTTCCGAGTGGGAGATGAAAAGGTGGTCTTCCATGTTTGCAAATCCATGAAGCAACCCAATAGGAGTGAGGTGTGCTCTTTTGTGGACATTGTCACAGTTGTGATAGTGGATGACATAAGTTCTATGATCAATGTGGAGGATCCCCTTGAGGTTGTGCTTCTAAATATGGACGTCAATGATGATGCAAGTAGAGTGGAATGCGTGAATGCTTTGCACGGTATGGGCTCGTATTCTTATGAGCCTAGGAAATTGTCCTTGGATCTTGAAAATCAAAAAACTCCACCAACAAAACCATCAATTGAGGAGCCACCGGTGTTGGAGTTGAAACCACTTCCTCCACACCTCAGGTATTAATTCTTGGGCTCTAATTCAACTCTACCAGTTATTCTTTCTTCTTGCTTTACTAACTTGCAGGTTGACGCCACTTTGGATGTGCTTCAAAGGTGAAAAGGGGCGATTGGATGGACTCTGGCAGACATTCGGGGAATAATCCCCGCATTTTCCATGGATAAAATTATCTTGGAGGATGATGCAAGGCCTTCCTTAGAACATCAAAGGAGGCTCAATGAGGCAATGCAAGAGGTGGTAAAGAAAGAAGTGATCAAGTGGCTTGATGCAGGTGTGGTATATCCAATCTCCGATAGCTCATGGACTTCTCCGATGCAATATGTGCCGAAGAAAGGTGGGATGACTATGGTGACAAATGAAAATGATGAGCTTATTCCCACTCGAACCATTACCAGGTGGAGAGTTTGCATGGACTACCAAAAGCTAAATAAGGTGACCCGCAAGGATCACTTTCCCTTGCCATTCCTCGATCAAATGCTTGATCGCCTTTCGGGGCGCGCTTTCTATTGCTTTTTGGATGGTTACTCGGGGTACAATCAAATTTTATTCGCCTCGGAGGACCAAGAGAAGACGACATTCACATGCCCATATGGTACATTTGCTTTCTCCTGGATGCCATTCGGGTTGTGCAATGCTCCGGCGACCTTCCAATGTTGCATGATAGCTATTTTCACTGAGATGGTGGAAGACAAATTGGAGGTATTTATGGATGATTTTAGTATGGTTGGTGATTCATTTGAAGAGTGCTTGGGAAACTTGGATAGAGTCTTGGCCCGATGTGAAGAAACTAATCTTGTTCTCAATTGGGAAAAATGTCATTTTATGGTTAAAAAAGGTATAGTGTTGGGTCACAAGATTTCTAAGCATGGGATTGAGGTAGAAAAGGCTAAGATCAAGGCGATTTCAAGGCTTCCTCCCCCCATTTCTGTCAAAGGGGTGAGGATTTTCCTTGGGCATGCCGGGTTCTACTGGCGGTTTATCAAAGATTTCTCGAAGGTTATGGATCCCCTTTGCAAGTTGCTAGAGAAAGATGCTAAGTTTTTTTTGATGAAAAATGAATGGAGGCCTTTGGACTTCTAAAGCACAAGTTCACCACCACCCCGATCATTATCGCACCCAATTGGAGTTTCCCCTTTGAACTAATGTGTGATGCAAGTGACATTGTAGTGGGGGCGGTGCTGGGCCAATGAATGAGCGAAATGTTCCATCCCGTGTACTATGCAAGTAGGACTATGAATGAATCTCAACGGAATTACACGGTGACAGAGAAGGAATTGTTGGCCATTGTATTTTCCATGGAAAAATTTAGGCCATATCTTATGGGGGACAAGGTAATTGTGCACACCGATCATATTGCCCTTAGGTATTTGATGATCAAGAAAGATTCCAAGGCAATATTAAGGAGATGGGTGTTACTTCTTCAAGAGTTTGACTTAGAAATAGTGGACTAGAAGGGAAGCGATAACCAAGTTGCGGACCATTTGTCCCGCTTGGAGGAGGAAGGAAGGCCATGTGACGGCCTTGAGATAAATGATACATTCCCCGACGAGCAACTTCTTTCCGTGTCAATGTGTGACATTCCATGGTTCGCGGACATTTCCAATTTCATTGTAACTAGAATTGTCCCGTGTGAGCTCTCTTCTAACCAAAGGAAGAAACTCAAATGGGGTAGTTTGGATTTCTACTAGTATGATCCGTACTTCTTTAAGATTTGCATGGATGGTGTGATTCGAAGGTGTGTCCGGGAGGGAGAGCAATTGAGTATTTTGGAGGCTTGTCATTCCTCCCCCTATAGTGGCCATCATGGAGGGGTGAGGACGGTTTCGATAGTTGTGAGTTGTGGTTTCTATTGGCCGACTTTGTTTAAAGATTCAAGTGATTTGGTAAAAAGATGTGATCAATGCCAACGAGCGGGAGGTATTTCCAAGAAAGACGAGATGCCTCTTAACACAATTCTTGAAGTTGATATCTTTGATGTTTGGGGAATTGATTTTATGGGCCCTTTTGTTAGCTCGTGTGGGAACACTTACATTCTTGTAGCAGTGGATTATGTATCAAAATAGGTTGAGGTCGTGGCCTTACCTAACAATGAAGCTAGGAGTGTGGTGGCATTTCTTAAAAAGAGCATCTTCACAAGGTTTGGTACACCCCGGGCAATCATTAGTGATATAGGATCGCACTTTTGTAATAGAGCTTTTGATGCTTTGCTCTCTAAGTATGGTGTCAACCACAAAGTCTCTACACCTTACCATCCGTCATCAAGTGGCCAAGTTGAAGTATCAAATAGAGAAATCAAGAGCATCCTGTCCAAAACTGTCAATGCCAATAGGACCGATTGGTCCAAAAAGTTAGATAATGCTCTTTGGGCCTACCGGACTGCATACAAGACCCCAATTGGTATGTCACCATACCGGTTGGTGTTTGAGAAAGCATGTCACCTACCAGTGGAATTGGAGCATAAGGCTATGTGGGCCTTAAGGAAGCTTAATCTTGAGTGGGATGTTGCGGTCAATCTTCGTGTTGAACAACTCAATGAACTTGATGAATTCCGATTTCATGCATACTCTAGTTTGTCCTTGTATAAGGACAAGATAAAGTACCTTCATGACAAATATGCTCGTGGAAAGGAGTTCAAAGTTGGTGATTTGGTCCTCTTGTTCAATTCTCGTCTAAGGTTGTTTTCAGGAAAGTTGAAATCTAAGTGGAGTGGTCCATTTGAAGTTGTGCGTGTAATCCCATTTGGTGCTCTAGATTTGAAGAATAAAAGTGGTAAAGTTTTTAGAGTGAATGGGCACCGTGTCATGCATTATCTTGGGAAGTTTGATGATAGCCATGTGGTGGCTGTGGTTTATTTCGAATGATGTGGTGGTAACCCGCGTCGTGCCGCGACGTTAAATCAGACGCTTCTTAGGAGGCAATCCATGTCTTTTTTCTTTTTTCTTTTTCTTTGATTTTCTTGGTAGTTAGGATTTATTTTTGGGCTAATTGGTTGTGAGATATTGCAAGGATTGAATTGATGCAATGCAGGGCATAATGGCAAAAGTGCTAAGTCTCTGAAGTTTCCAGTGCGGCCGCACGGCCATTTTGTGCGATCTGTATTGGTGTGAGAAAGAAATGATGACTCTCTAAAGTTTGCCACCGGGGCCGTATTGAATTTTGTGCGGACTACGGTGGACCTCCACGGCCGCATTCGCTTTTGTGCGGACCGCGGAGGTCTCCTTCTCAATCTTCTTCTGCATAAACCCAGCGAGATTTTGTGCGACCGAGCTGGTAGGTAAGGCTGGGTCCCACTATGTTCTATAAATAGACCCTAGGGGTCACCATTTACCGTTATCGAAAGTTTAACACTCAGAACCCTAAAAGTTACTGTTCATCTTTCTAGTTCATGTAACTCTTTGCTTTGATTGAACACTTGCATTCCATCTTCACATCTAGTAACATTTCATCCATTTTTCTTTGTTTAATTTAATAAAATTCATATTATTTTCTTGACCAGTAGCCCATAGCTTCTTCTTTTTCTCATTTTTCTCTATTTGATTAGCTTAGTTTAGTTTTAAATGTTGGTCTTTGTGTGATTGATGTGCATAATGAATGGGAAATTGAGTAGGGACAAAGTAGGTGATGATTTGAACAAAATTGCAACAAAATTGAAACCCTAACTCAGTGCCCTAAATTAGCACCCTTCGCGGACCGCGGTCATATTTGTGCGGTCCGCGGTGCTTATGTTCTAAAAGTTGACCCGTGCCAGCACAGCCGTATTGCACTTTGTGCGATCCGCGCTGACCCACCACGATCGCGATACCATTTTGTGCGGACTGCAGTGGTGATATTCAGAGAGTATATTTGGGGGGCCTTATACTTATGCGGTCCACGGTAAATTCTATGCGGTCTGCAGTGCCCTCTGTGCGGCCGCACATCCATTTTATGTGGCCCGCTCCTGCAACTGTTTCTGCAACTTCTGAGCTTCTGTTTTGCAATTCATTCTGCATTTGTTTCACTGCCTGTGCTTAGACTAACAATGTTAGATGCGTGTGTTTGCAGGCAATGGTTAAATGAGGAGGAAAAGGATCAAAACAACCCGGGAGAGGTGATTCCTCCTGAGGGGGCAAAGGAAAGAGAGTGGTAAAACTTACTCCCCAAGCTCGGGAAAACATCAAAAAGACCCAAAAGTTGATAAACGATGTAGATAGAGTTGCCTCCCATTCCTCGGGGAGTGAGTATATGCCATCCCGGGACATCTTCTCACACTTAGTCCCAACTCATGACATCTTCTCAGACTTAGTCCAAACTCATATCACTACCAACTTCTAACTGACTGATACCCATACAGCATTATCCACTATCAAGAGGCCGGTGAATGTAGATTCTGATTCATCTGAAGCGTCACCAGCCGATAGTGGGGAAGACTCTACCTCCCCACAACTTCATTAGCTGGGGAGAGTGCAGGCGGAGATGAGGGTGGTGAACCTCAGGTGGGGGAAATTGACCGAACTAGGAAGGCCGAAGTATGGGAAGATAGATTTTTGAGCCAAGTGGATCACCATAAGTTTAGGGAGTGGTGGCCGGTGAGGCATTTGATACCAGAGAGAATCTTCACTGACAAAGACTTAATACCCCAAAACCCTAGCATGCAGAGGGAATTTAGAACTAGACCGAGCTGAGAGATATTTATGGAGAAGTGTATTGAAGCAAATGGACATATGGTCAGGGAATTCTACTGTAATGTGGCCCACATCGTCAAAGGGTTCCAAAGTGACCAAGATTCGAAACAAAAAGGTATTGTTCGACGGGCAGTCTCTGAATGAATATTTGGGCTTCAATGAAGAGGAAGAGACTCTATATTTGGCAAAGTTGGAGATGGGTAAGGGGGTCAATCCATGGTTAGCCCAGTACCTGGAAATCCCAGGTACCATTCCTGAGTGGTTGACTGCAGGGGTAAAAATACTGAGGGGGACCCTAAACTTTGAAGCTAAGGGTTGGGAGACCTTCGTTTGCAGCAGGTTGGACCCTACCACACATGACCAGACTCTTCCTATCCTTCGGGCTGTGTTGGTTGCATAGATCATGGCGGGATACCCCATCAATATGGGGAATGTGATGTCCTGCATCATCTCTCTTGTAGGTGCGGAAGCTAACCGGAACTACCCTTTCCCCAATACCGTCTCTATGTATTTTCAGGACTTGGAGGTGGAAAAGAAGTCGTATGATGTCAAAGCCAAGCCGGTTGCTCCATTCTCATGGTATAGTTTTAGGGGGCCAGACAACCCTAAGGACAAGAACTACAAGCCCCCTGCTTCTGCTCCAACTGGTCAGTCTGAAGAGCCAGTTGTGGTAGAGGCCTCCACTGAGCCTGCCTCTACGGTTGCTGCCATGCCACCAGACCGTCCACTTCTGCTGATGTGCCTCCAGGTCCTTCTACTTCAGCTGGCCCAGAGGTTCCATCTTCCGAGGCCCATCCTATCATAGCCCACCAACTGAGCTAGACACTTCAGAGCTTGAACAACTGGATGTATACTACTTCATCCAAGTTGTCCACCTTGACCTCCACCATTGCAGCTCAATCGGCTCCTTCGCTAGTTCAGGTCCCATAGTCTATAGAGGATGCTTTAAAGAAGTTACTTAACCACCAGGAGAAGATCCTCAGCACCCAGGCCAAGTTGGTGAAGGCAGTGGCTTCACATTGCAAGGCTCTAAAAGAGCTTTCAAAAGAGCACAAGAAGTTGCGCAAGATACGGGCTTCTAGGGAGTCCGTGAAGGAGCTAAGGGCGGATGTAGAGAGACTGAAGGCAGACTAGTTGCCGTTAGATTTATTATTTGGGACCCAGCTTCAGCAGCAGTCCCAACAGTAGCCATAGTTCTGGAGCAGACACAGAGGCCTCTTAAAAGGAAGAGGACTATCCCGAGAGCATATGATGCCATCATCCTGTTGGCAGACCCACCGGAGGCTTCCTCTAGTTAGCCACAGGATGTACCAGATCCACAACCAGTCCAGGTCCAGTCTCAGGTCCTAGCAGCTGAGTAGCAGGAGACCGGGAATTATGAGGTTCCCAAGCATACCGAGGACCCAGGGACCACTCATGTTCTTATGCAGACGGACGAGGCTTAGGGAGTCTTCATATACTTTCATTACTTTTTGGTGCTTATTTTTGCCTTAGTTGGCATTGGGGACAATGCCAACTTTTATTTGAGGGGGT
>MU716011.1:117895-197426 GCA_026770625.1 Nicotiana glauca | reverse complement strand
TATATATATATATATATATATATATATATATATATATATATATATATATATATATATATATATATATATATATTGATTTAGTTTATGCTTTCTTTGATTTTCACTTGGTCTGTATATAATCTTACATTTAGTTACTTTTATCGTACCTTTTATCTTTTCTTTGGTCTGTATATAAAGTTACATTATTGTATATATTCATCCCCCATTGTATATTCTAATCCCATATTGTAAATATTCATTCTATTTTCTATTTTTGTAAAATTTTTCATTTGTAGTTTCATAGATAGTTTCGTAGCCTTTTGTTTCATTTTTGGCGCTTTCAATAAGCCCTTGGTTTTCTAATGCCACGGTTCTTTCCAAGGATGGAATATTGTGTGAACCGGGTGGCTCTTCCCGATGATGGATGGCGTGACAGCCTTCTTAAGGGTTTGAGTTTGTTTTTGTTTTCTTTTGTTTTTGGTAGTTTATATTTAAGGGCACCTCAAGCAAAGCTTCATTTGGGCCTAGCACATTTTCCTTTGATCCCATCGTCAAAGACAAAATGTTGTGTTTAGGATGGTAAAAGTCGTGGCCTTGAGACTCTTGCGTTGGCCGATAATCATCAAGTGGTTTTTCAGGACCATTTTGTGCTCAAATCGTATCTAAGGTCATTGTGGGCCCTCGAATCTATGTCTTTAACAATACCCTAGTGTGCATGGTGAGATATAGAATTGCGAGTCCAAGTCCCAAGCACACGGTCTAGAACTTGCCCCGAATGTTTGTTGAGGCGAAATCCTAAGTGAAAGTTGACTTGCGAAGTGATTATAGGCTAACTTGACCAAAAATGACATTTTGAACAATTCCATAGCTTACCAATGATATGATCCCTAGTTAACCCTTTTGAGCTTTAGACCTTCGTCTTTCAAGAATCATGTCATAAGCCTATAACCATTCTAAAATATACCCTCTCTTGGCACCCGTTCTTTCCTTGATCACATGGCAAAAGTATAAATTTGGGGGAGAGATACGCAGATGACAACAAAGTGGTAAAAGGCACAAAAGTGAAGAAAAGGAAAGGCAATGAAAAAGAAAGGAAAGCGAAAGATAAAAAGAATGCTCAATGTGAAAAAGAATAAAAAGGGATTCAAGAAAAGCAAAAGAAAGAAAGGTGTGGAAAGTTGAAAAAAGGAGAAACGGTTTGAAGTGCATAAGAAAGAGAGACAATGTGTCTGTTTAACCCCTTATTGAACCCACTTGAACAAAAACTTGTCTTACCCTTACCAAAAGCCTTCACAATGACTCCACAAAAGACTTATATGATCTTGAGTTGAATGAAGCTTACATTAGTGGATACTTACATAAGGGGCAAGCATATGGTACTTAGAGCCGGACTTGTGACCTTTTCTTGAGAGAGAAGAGAGAAATCCCATTAACCTCAATTTGTGTGTCAATACTCTAAAAGGTGATGTTGGCTTAGGGAGAGTTGAAGATGTGTGAGTTTGGGTTCTACAATGACCAAAGTAATTGAGAGATTTCTTTGATGTAATGAGTAAACTCTTGTGTCACACTTGATCCATGGTTCTTCAAAGGTTAAATGTTGTTAATGATCATTCGTATTGAGGGCAATTGTTAGTCCCAATTGATGTTTGTTGAGGATACTTTAGGACAGCTGAAAACACTTGGATTTTCCCGTAACGGGTGGGTCTTATTTTGTTTGCTTGAGGACAAGCAAAAGCTTAAGTTTGGGGGATTTGATAACTAGGGATTTTGTCATGTTTTATGCTCCTTCTTACTTACGCTTTGGTTATTAATTATTACAAAATAGCGCCAAAAGGCTCATAAGTGTACTTGATTGCAGGGTTGATCGACAGAGTGACAAAATGTCAAAGATCGGCTCAAATGGGGGTGAAACCTGCTCAAGTATCAAAGACAAGGCAGACTGAGGGCAAAAAGTCCTAGTGCGGCCGCATTCGACATTTTTCGGTCCGCAATAGGTAGATTCAGAGAGTGTGATTTAAGGCAAAACACCTAGTGTGGCCGCAGTCCATTCTATGCGGTCCGCACTAGGTAGATTTAGAGAGTTGTTAAAACCAGGCTTCAGGCAATGCGGCCGTCGTTCATATTGCGCGGTCCGCGGAGTAGAAATTCAGAGAGTTGAAATTTCCAGAGTCCAAGCCTATGCGGTCCGCGGTCATCTTTCTGCGGACCGCGCTAGCTGCCTCCGTGACCGCGGTCCATTTTGTGCAGCCCGCACTGACCCCGCAGGGCTATTTTTGTCCAATTTTTCCGGCTTAGTATAAATAGAACATTTTACCATTTTTAGGTCACCTGTTATCTTCAGAACTGAGTTGCGATCGCGAGAACACCTTTTGTAGCCATTTTTGGCATCTTAGCTTCAAATTAACGATAGATTCTTGTAATTTAATTTAGCATTTTGTTATTATGTCTTGTTCTTCATCTATTTCTTTATTTTCATGTTCAACCATGAGTAGTTAAACCCATTAACTAGGGTTGTGGCTCAACCCTAGTGTGGGTAATTGATGGGTGTTGCCATCTAGGGTTAGATTGACTATGGGTATTTGTTATTTGGGTTGATTTATGTTTTAATCTATGAATTGGTGCTTGCAAACACTGATTTGTGCTTTGTCAATTTTACTCATCTTGAGAAAGAGAGTTTATGTCTCCAAAATTGACCTAACAAGGAATTGGGATGGACTTATGAGAAATGATAGTCCCAGTTGACAGGTTAAACCTCGAGAGAGTAATCACCCTACTTAAACCCTAGTTGCTTAATCTAATTTGCCTACCAATTTGGTCTCGAGAGAGTCAATTGGGCAAAATTACTCTCTCTACCGAGAGGTGTGAGAGTGAGTAAAATTGTGCAACGGTTATAGCATAAGCCCCAATTATGTCAATCGAACCTTAGTAACATCTACCCGTCAATCAGCCACCTAGGTGATGTCGCGACCCTTGTGCCATTCTTCCCATTAAATACAACTTTAGCAATTATCTCGTAACATAATCTAGTTTCAATTATTAGTGTAATAATAGTAGTTTATAATTGAAAAACCCAAAAATTAAGAGAAGATTATTTAAGAGCACACATGAAATTCTATTCTAAGTAGATACCCGAATTCCCTTCTAGCTCTCTGAGGATTCGATACTGACCCTCATATCGGGTATAAGCTATTGCGACCCTCTTCTCCTACTTTTTAGTAGCGTGGAGTTGGTTGCGATCAATCTGCACTTGAGAAATATGCATAGGAAGGGCATGATGCACCACAGCGGTACTCAGTAAGTGCCAAGCCTAACCTCGATTAGGTAGTGACGAGGAAGGTCAGGGCCCTACTGAGATTAAATGAAATATAAGGTGTAATAGAATAAGATAAAATAGTACAGTTGAAAGCTAACAGTAAGAATAAATATAGGATAGTAAGGATAACAACAACTGAAACAGAGACAAAACAATCACAAGGAATACCACTCTTCACAAAGATAAGAATCAAGGATCTCTCAGTTTTCTGAGGATCTCTTGGTATCCTCAATTTATGCTAGGGATCTCTTGGTATCCTGAGGTTCCCTTGGTATCCTCAATGTACTAGGGATCTTTTGGTATCCTCAATATACACGCAGGGGATCTCTCTTTATACCGCACTTCAGTTCATTCAACAATATGTATAGGGGATCTCACCCAAAGTAAAACACACGAAATTCTCAATTTAAACTCAACTTCATACCAAGGTAAAATAGGAAATTCTAACCTAACATGCTTCACATAAGATAAATAAGGCAGTTTAAGCAAATAAAATAATTAAGTCATTTAGACATGCTTCTCTAAGCTAACAGCATGCTTAAACCACAAGTAAAATAAGCAGGAAATGAAAAATACAATTAAAGCTACTTTAGTGAAAATAGGATTTTCAACAATAAGTTCCAGTATGCACTCGTCACCTCACGTACAAGGAATTTCAGTTATTACAATAACAATCCTAAGGGGAATGTCCCCCACACAAGGTTATACAAGGCACTTGCCTCGAACCAGCTCAAAATCAAACTAAAACCACGTTCTTGCCACGAGTACTCGACTCCAAATGGCCCAAATCTATTCAATTCAATTGCATAATGTAAATAACACCCAAAGTAACTGATTCTACAAATAAATTCTAAGCTAATACACTAAATTAGGTAAAATAACCAAAATTTCCCTCGAGCCCACGTCTCGGAATCAGGTAAAATTTATATTTTCATAATCATACTCTCACGAGTTCGTGCATACAAAAATTATCCAAATTCAAGGTCAAATTCTCAATCAAAATTCGAATTCTAGGTCTAAGAACTTTCTTCTAATTTTACCCCAATTCTCATCTTCAATCCGAAATTAAATGACAAAACTAACAATAGATTAATGGAATACAACTATAAAGGGTTAAGGAATTGTTACCCAATGATCTTCTCTTAAAAAAAAACCCCCACGAAATTGCTCTACCCCGAGCTTCAATTCGATTTTTCCAAATTTTGAATTATAGCCTCGATTCTGCCCAGTGAAACTACATCTGCGGTCCCCCTTCTACAAAGACTCGGTCGCATATGCGATATTTCATTAAAGGGGGATATCCGCACCTGAGATTGCTTTGCTGCAGATGCGGTGCCGCTTCTGTGGTGCCCTGACCGCATCTGCGATCAATTGCCTTTTGCCTCAAACTGCTTCTGCGGTTGCTCGACCGCTTCTACGGTCTCGCACTTGCGGTCCCCAAGGTGCAGGTGCGGTTATAACAGCAGCCTTGAAGCTTCAGCTGTAGCTCTTAACTTCAAACCTTTCTGTCAAATATCAGAAATCATCACGAGACCCCCCAGGACCTCAAACAAAAGCACGAACAAGTCATATACCACTATACAAACTTACCCCAATCCTTAAAATACCTAAAACAACATCGAAACACCAATTAGCATCAGATTCAAGCTTAAGAACTTCAAAAACTGACAATTTACTCTTTCGATCAAAACGTCTATCAAACCTCATCTGAATGACCTAAATTTTGCACACACATCACATTCAACCCTACGGAGCTACTCCAACTTCTAAAATTCCATTCCGACCCTCGGATCAAAATCTCACTATCGAACCGAAAACTTCAAAAATTCAACTTTCGGTATATCAAACCTAAATTAGCTATGGACCACCAAAACACAATCCGAACACGCTTCTAAACCCAAAATCACCTAACGGAGCTAACGGAACCATTGAAATTTTATTTTGAGTCCATCTTCACACTGTTCCGACTACGATCAAATTTCCAAAAATTAAGCTCTCATTTAGGGACTAAGCGTCCCAAAACTCTTCAAAACTCCAAATAATTCCTCCCGGCAACTCACAATAGCAGAAACAAATACGGAAAAAGTAGTTAATAGGAGATCAGGGCATTAATGCTTGAAAGGACCGTCCGGGTCGTTATAGTGACAAGGCTAGGACACGATAACAATATAAACATGTACAGTTTAATCATATACGAGCAGATAATAATAACAGAATTTCAATGAAACATAATGGGAAGGGAAAACATGCAGAGGGAATATCAGATTCTAACAGTAATATAATAAAGAAGCAAAATAAATATCATATTTGAACCAACAGAAATAATGACATTGTAACACCTGCATGACATCACCGTTTGTGTTTTTACTCTAGTCCTTACCATAAGAAACAACAAAAATGGCATATCATCAGCCTTCGTGCATTAACACTCACTCACAATATCATACACGGCATCACTCTTCGTGCTTTACACTCTTCTTCACCCAAACAATAGAAAAATAACATCTTGGCAAGGGAATCAACAATAACTAATCTCATTTCAACAGTTAACTTTACAAAATAAGTCTCAACTTGAGTCAATACTCAACAATTATGCAATACCAAGAAAATATAATAAGACTTGTTCAACATGAAGAATAATCAGTTTAGCATGAACGGTACGTAATAAGAGATACAACGGTCACAGTATGAGACTCGCTTGCATGCTATGACTCAACATCAATGTATAGATACTCGTCACCACTCCTATACGTCGTATTCAACAACTAACAAGTAACAAATAGGATAACAACACCTAATCTCTCAAGCTAAGATTAACCACAACACTTACCTCTATTCCACGGCCAAAATCAAGCCTCAAATATCGTTTTTCCCTTAGTTTCCACTTCCCTTCCGCCTGAATCTATTAATAATTAACAAACTAATATCAATTAACGCCAAATAAACCAATTCTAATGCATGATTATAGACTTCCCAACATTTTTCCCAAAAAGTCAAAAATCGACCCCGGGACCGCTTGGTCAAAACTCAAAGTTCGGACCAAATCTCGATTATCCATTCACGCACGAGCCCAAATATGCAATTATTTTTGGAATCCGACCTCCATTTTATGTCTAAATCCCCAACTTTCGAATTTCCTAAATTCTATCTAAAATCAGCCAATTTTTCATGAAAAAACCCTAGATTTTATGATGAAATCTTGTAAAAATATAAAATAGATGGATAGAAATGAGTTAGAAATCGTTTACCTATGATTTGGGGATGAGATCATCTTTAGAAAATCGCCTATGGGAGCTTAGGGTTTGAAAATTTGAGAAATGAGTTGAAAATCTCGTCTAAGTCATGTTTTGATCATTTGCAAATGTTGCATTTGCGACCAGAACTTCACAATTGTGAAGCTCGCAAATGCGAGACAGGCATCGCAATGCGAACCTGCGCATCTCTGCTACTGTCGCAATTGTGAGGATTCCCCCTCCCTGATTACTTCGCAAATGCAAAGATATGTTCGCAATTGCGACACAGACCTCGCAATTACCAAGACTGTGAAGCTCGCAAATGCGAAGCCTGATCTCGCAATTGTGAGATCAGAGGCCTGCTACAGGTATCAGATGCAACAACAGATTTTCTAAGTTCAAACTCACTCCGTAGCCTATCCAAAACTCACCCGAGCCCTCACGGCTCCAAATCAAACATGCACCCAAATCTAAAAATATTATACGGACTTGTTCGTGCATTCAAATATACGTTGGAGCAAGTAAAAATTTAAGCCAAGAAAGTAGCAAAGAAATGACATATGCTCTTAAGTGATGGAAGTTATTTTTTTCCCTTGTGATTGAAAATATATTTCCTAAAAACATATTTTCTTGGACGACTTCCGTCTTGCAAACACACCCCAAGTCTATCAACAAATATAGTTATCTTGAAGGATTTCCGCACTAAATTTAAATCTACCATAAATTAACTTTTCAAGTTTAAAAATTGATTGACAATTTATTTTCCATTGAAGTTGGACTATCGAATTCAAACTAAATCACTGATAACCGATGAATAAATTAGACTATTGAATAAAACATAAGTGTCTGCACTATCATTTTGTAAAGGTATTGTAAAGGACCTCTTAGCGATGCGAAAGGCCATTTATTGTATAGAGTAACTCTTTGATGAGATTACAAAGGGTTGCTCAACTAGCTAGTAAGCACTTTTCATCCCTAATTTTAAAGTCGCGAGTTCGAATTATCAGCAAACTGAAAGGCTTATAGAAAAGGGTAAAAAGAACAAATCTTCGACAATATTCCTAGATAATATTGAATTTTTTTTATAATCATGATCAAAAAGGTAAAAGGACATTAAATATTGTAGCCTTTTCCTTGTTAAAGGTAAAATGAAGCACCGACATCGACTTGTTACTTCTAGGAGAAAAAGATAAAAATGGTCTCTTATGTTTGGGTGTATTTTAAATATTCTCCTAAATATATTTCTGAACAATTTTGATCCTCTAAATCAGTTAAAAGTTAGTAATGTATTTGATCTCTGTTCATTATTTAACAAATTTTGGGCTGTTAAATTTAATGAAAACAGTATACAAAGATTAAAATTTTAAGATTAATAATGACAAAGAAACAATCAGAATCAAATTGGGCGGCTACCCTCCGACGCATACATTTAATATGAGCATTGTATAAATATTCTTTAACGTAAACATGTCGATAAACAGCGAAAGTTAGAAAAAAGAATGAGTTCAATTTTGGACTTCATCTGCTTTTTCTCTTTTTTTTAATTAATATATTTATAATATTTTATTAAGTAAATGATATCTGTACTTCCATGATATATGGGTACGTCATAACTTTTTGGTCTCTAACAGAAAGTAAGCTTAAACTACATATCTAATTAATTAGAGTTTCCACCTAGGATACTAATCCGAATCTCATAATATGCTTGGTATATTCTCTGTACAAATATAATATGATACTCAAATTTAATAAAATTTAGTTTTTGAAACGTTTCTTTCTATTTCCCTTCGCTCACCTAGCTCAGTCTTTTGTAGCATATTTGAGACCCAAAAAAGAAATAGTTGATAAATCATGGTCGTATCTATATAATTATATGTGGTTGATTAATCAAGAAAATGGTATAGTACTGATCTACAAAAAAAAAAAAATCCACTACCTACTACCAACTTTAAATTTGTTGCATTAAGATTAAAAAAAATAACCAAGCCCATTTTAATACAAATCATGAAAAAGAAATTTTGAGTCACTAATTAATTGAACTCATGATGATTAGAATTTAGAAGGATAAGGCTAAAATTGGAAGACTATGATCGTTGTAATTTGTAAACATTATAGGGAAAACTACATGATTTGGTAGTCCAAAGGAAAAAAAATATTATCAATATCAATTCTACTTTCCAAAAAATACTGCTAAATTAACCACTCCTTTTCTCTTTGTTCTCTCTCACAAACAAAATGGCTAAGCCCTTCTCTTCTCCTTCTTAATTTTCTTGATTTTGAAGTCACAAAAGGATATTCTCTAAGCTAAATGCCATCGAGCTAGCTATAATGGAGGAAATTGTTAGATGAATTGTATTGACATATTACCAAATACCAGCTAATTCGGGTATTTAATTATCTGCATTATTACATCAGTTTTTTTCTCAAGAAAGGACCTTTTGTAGTTGTTGACTTTGTTAGTTCAAAATCTCATCAGATAAATTCAATTAGCAGTAAATCAAAATTAGAATTTATTCGAGTTCGTATTGTGGAAATATATTGAGTATATCTTAAGGAGTTGGAATTATAATTTTGGGACTATTTGGTAGAGTTTTGAGGTGATTTAAATTAAAATTTGAGCAATTCGAAGTAGCTAGACGGTAAATTTGGAAGAAGATGAGATGTGTATTCATCGTATATCACTTGCCTATCCTATTTATTTATTCACTACGTATTTCATATATGCATATATACCTGTGTATGAGATACATGTATCACAAAAAATAAAATTAACTCGATTTTAACTATACGAATTTTGACTTCAAATCAGTGCTAATTAGCTTAAATCTTGCTTAACTACAATAACAATAACAACAATCCTAGCTTAATCCCATAAGTGAGATCTAGGAGAGTAATGTGTACGCAGACTTTACTTCTACCTTTTGAAGATAGAGAGGTTGTTTTCGATAGACCTTCGGCTCAAGTAACAATGAAAATAAAGCAACAAACCATTGCAACAACAAGATAATATGGTGATAGAAGCGAATGGCACAACATGTAACAATAACGAACCAGAAATGAGAACATACAAGAATAGTACTAGTACTACTGGTAAGCCTAGAAGAAACTCACGACAACCTTCAACCCTAATTCTTGACCTCCACACGTTCCTATCGAGGATCATGTCATCGGTAAGCTGAAGCAATGACATGTCCTGCCTAATCACCTCATCCAAATACTTCTTTGGCCTACCCCTATAATCCTCATACCTGCCATGATCAACCTCTCACATCTCCTAACCGGAGCATCTATGTCTCGCCTCTTCACATGCCCGAACTATCTCAACCTCGATTCTCGCAACTTGTCCTCCACAGGGGCCGCTCCCACCTTGTCCCTTGTAACTTCGTTCCTAATCTTGTCTTTGTTGATATGCCCACATCCATCACTACATCCTTATTTCAGCTACTTTCATCTTCTGGACATGGAACTTCTTGACGGGCCAACACTCGACTCCATACAACATAATCGGTCTAACCACCTCTCTTTAAAACTTTTCCTGAAGTCTTGGTGGCATATTCTTATCACACAAAACTCCAGATATAAGCCTCAATTTCATCCACTCTGGTCCAATATGATGTATAACATCATCGTCAATCTCCTCGTTGCCTTAGATTACATATTCAAGATATTTTAAATTATCTCTCTTGGAGATAACTTGTGTATTAATCTTCACTTCGACTTTTGTTTCCTGCATATCCCATCACACCTTAAATCTTCCTCAAATTTTGTAAATCTTCCTGCAGGACCTTTTGATTAACTTTCGCTTTTGCTTTGCATCTTTCTTCTAGATTTCATATTGTTCCTATTTTTCCTACGATTTCTGTGGTGATACTAATATTGTCTCATTTTTATCTTTTTGTTTTCTTTAGTCGAGGGTCTTCCGTAAACAGCCTCTTTACTCCTTCGAGGTAGGGATAAGGTCTGCGTACATATTACCCTCTCCAAACCCTACTAGTGAAATTCTACTGAGTTGTTGTTGTTGTTCTCGTTTTTGTGTTTTCAACTAATTCTAATCATATCCATTCAAAAAAATTCCTTTTTACTAGGTTTATTAAATGTTATATATCATTGGTGATTAAAATGGTTAAACGCTTAAATGCCAAGTGGCATAAAACTTTTTATATCATAGATTGTTCTGTAGGTCCCCCGACTTTATGATATGTACTCTCATGATATGGGTACGTCATAACTTTTTGGTTCTCGCAAAAAGTCAGATCATATGTATATCTAATTAATTACAATTTCTACCGACGATACTAATCCGAATTTCATAATATGCTTGGTATATTCTCAGCACAAATACAATATGATACTCGAACTTAATAAGATTTGTTTTTGATATGTTTCTTGCTATGTCCCTTTGCTCAAATTTTAATTATATATTAATATTAATTGGATAGGAATCTTTTATAGCATGACTTGTGACCAAAAAAAAACATTTGATAAAAGCGTTCAGTATTAACAAAAACTTACAATTATTTGAGGAATGCTTCTGCTATTTTGATTTGTTTATTGCTGTTTTCTCACTAGTTGGGCATCTATATTAGTTTATCCGTGTGATTTAGGGCCTTTTTGGGCAATGATTTTACTTGTAATCTGATCGGAAACTTTTGGTGAATACAATACAACAACATCTCAGTATGGTCCTACGAGTAGGGTCTGGGAAGGGTAGGATATACGCAGCTTTATCGCTACCCTGGAAGGACAGAGAGATTGTTTCCTATAGACCCTCCGCTAAAGAAGGTAAGAGAAGTAATGTTTTTCAGAATTTAATCTGGTGTTATTAATTTTTTTAATTGCTTAAAAATGATCTGAAATCAGTTTGATCCAATTTTTGATATTTTCTTTTCGTTCAGTTAATAAAGATTTTCGTAAATCGTACCCTGGTCACTGTTTTGGTTTTCTGGAGCATAATAATATAGTAGTTGTTACATCATGGTTTTATCTGTTGGGATTTTTAAGCATTAATGAGGGTTAAAAGAGGGTGAATAGGAAATGAAGGGAAGTAAAATTTTTAATTGAAATTTTTAAGTTTTTCCCTTTGAAGGAACATTGTCCCATATTGGAAGAGGAAGAAGTTTTTTATAGGTATATAAGCAATTGCTCTTCTTCTAGCTCTTAAAGAGTTGAGAAGAAGGCAAGCCTCGTGCCGTCGTCGTCGCTCGGCTCAGTTTCGGTCAATTGATCGATTAATTTTTGGACCAAATTTATTTTTTAATAGTAAAATATTAACAGAAATGTTATTAAACATTTATTTTAATAATAGAATATTAATATTAATATTAAAATCAATCCATTTTTCTGTTTTGGTAACAGAAAATTAACTACCCTCTTCAATTTACCCTCTTTATCGTTGAGTAAATAGCCATTTATGTTATGACATTTATGATATGGCCGTTTTACATAAACAGCCATTCTGAAGAGTTGCACCTCTTCAGATTTCATCCCAACTTTGGCTATAAATACAAGACTATTCTACTCAGAATATCCGCACGATTTTCTGCGTTTCTTCTCCTTCTTCTGCATACTTTTAACATCAAACAAAGCAATAATAAGTGTGATTTGCTACCGAACTTTGTGTTTACTGAAACACTAGTGTTTGAAGTACCACTACACCAGTATGTAATTCATTCTATCCCGGGAGGAAATAATTCACAACCTTGAGTACTAGGAGAGGATTAAATTCCTTAAGAAAACACTGTGAATTCAGTGGGCTTGAATTAAAATACTGTTTCTGTTTTTCATTTCTGTTTATGTTAATTTATATTTTTAAGAATTATTTTGCAAATACAGTTTAATAACAAGCTTAAGGACTTTAATATATTTTCTGTATTTGTACTCACTGTTTCTGAAGAGTAAAACATTCGTGGTTTTGTACTCTATTGGAGATTAAAATCTACGTGATTTTAACGTTTTTGTCATTCATTTACATAAATGACTAATGATAATGTGAACTAAATTGTTCCATTGGTGACTGCTAATGCCTCAACGAGCCGAACAACACCAGCAACATTGGCACCGGGGGAGAAACCCGAAAAATTTTTCGGGATTGATTTTAAGCGCTGGCAGCAAACGATGTTCTTCTATTTGACTACTCTAAGTCTCCAGAACTTCATCAAGGAAGATGTTACTGTGATGTCCGATGCAACTCCAGAAACTGAACGCTTTCTCGTGATTGAGGCATGAAAATATTCACATTTTTTATTCAAGAATTATATTATAAGCGGACTGAATGATGCTTTGTATAACGTCTACAGTGGCGTGAAAACGTTAAAAGAACTATGGACTACGCTTGAAAAGAAATACAAAACCGAAGATGCCGGGTTGAAGAAGTTTATTGCTACAAAGTTTTTGGACTACAAAATAATAGATAGCAAGTCTGTTATTACCCAAGTCTAGGAATTGCAAGTGATTATTCACGATCTCCTTGTTGAAGCTATAAATCAAAATAATACTAATGTTAAAAGTAGTAATCCTAGTATTTTTACTAATAGAAATTGAGGCAGAGTTTTCGGAGTTTGTGTCAGCCATTGAAGAGATAGAGAGAAAGTTCTTAGGAGAAGTTCTAATAGAGGATTGTGGTTTATGAAGAAAGGAGAAGGATTTTAATAAGAGTGGATAATTATGAAGAGAGAGATAGGAACCGGTTCTGGAACGACGATTGTGCTTGGAAAAATGCAACGTTACAGAGAGAGATGGAACGATTTGAAGTGAAGGGATGTGACAGCGGGTCAGAAAAGGTGGATGACATGGCAGTTGATATTTTCACCTTAGAATGCACAGAACAACTAAGCTTTGGTACAAGAACCAGGTTCTTGACCTGTTATTGAAAATTTCAATCCTCTTTTATCATCCATGCAATGCATCTACAACTTTTATACTCATCATGCATGTTTACCAGCAACAATATTGAAGTGAGTTAGACTTGGCCAGAAAATACTTTAGCTAGTTTTACCTGAAAAATGATTTTCATAGCCAATTGATGAGGAATCAAGTTCTCAAGTGGGCTTCAATAGCCCTAGCTTCACCCTGTTTCTGTCAAAATGTTCCCTACTCAATGCTTTGGTGAAAATATCTGCAATTTGGTCTTCTATGCTACAGAACTTCATACAAATCAGCCCTTTCTCCACATTGTCCCTTAGAAAATAATGTCTCACATCAATGTGCTTGGTTCTTTTGTGTTAAACTGGATTCTTAGCCATGTTGAGTGCACTGGTGTTATCACATAGAAGAGGCATACAATCAGTAAATACCCCAAAATCCTCCAGTTGTTGCTTAATCCTTAGGAGTTGAGCACAATAGGATGCCACAACTACATATTCTGCTTCAGCTGTGGAAAGAGCCACTGAGTTTTTCTTCCTTGAGCCCCAAAAGATGAGACATGACCCTAGAAAGTGAGCCATTCCAAAAGTGCTTTTCCTGTCCACAAGATAACCTGCATAGTCAGCATCAGCATACCCAATGAGATTAAAACTGTCACATGAGGAGTAATACAGGACCAGGGCCTGTGTCTCCTTAAGGTATCTCAAAATTCTTTTGGTAACCTTCAAATGAGATTCCTTGGGATTTGATTGAAACCTTGCACATAGCCCTACACTGACGACAATATCAGGTCTGCTGGCAGTGAGGTAGAGAAGGGACCCAATAATGCCTCTATACATAGTTTGATTCATAGGAGATCCAGTTTCATCCATGTCCAGTTGAGTAGTCGTTTCAATGGGAGTGTCTATTACATTTGATGCTTCCAAATCATCATGCTCATTTCAAAATTACTTCCCATGAGCTTTGCAAATTCTTCACACAGAGAGTCAGTTATTGCCCCAAAAATGATATCATCAACATATACTTGGATAATAAGTAGGTTCCTTCCTTGTTTCTTTAGGAACATGTATTGTCAATTTTCCCTCGTGTAAAACTATTTTCCAAGAGGAACTTTGACAGCTTTTCATACCAAGTTCGAGGAGCCTGCTTTAACCCATACAATGTTTTGTCCTGTTTAAACATGCCACCTAGTTCCTATAATGGTTTGATCTGAGGGTCTAGTACCAGGTGCCAGACATTGTTCCTTTCAAACTGATGCAGCTCATCTTGCATGGCTGTAATCTAATCTGCATCTTTCAGGGCTTCCTTGATATTTTTGGGTTCTATTTGGGAGAAAAAGGCTGAGTAGGCAAGTGAATTTCTGGCTTTTGACTTGGTTTGTACTCCAGAGTCTAGAGGAGTGATTATGTTATTAAGAGGATGAGATCTTTTGTGCTTCTAGTTAGACGTATGAGGTTCATTTGTAGAGGAGGTGCGTATATCTAACTGGTTCTCCTGTGTTCTTCTGTCAGGTACTAGTAGAGTACCTTGTACTGCATCAATCACTCTTTCTTCAGTTTCAGTGGTTGTAATTGAGGTACCTGAACATTGTCTCCATTTTGGCGCTTTCACTTAGCTCATCATATCTGACTTTTCATTTTTCATGTCAATGACTTCACCAGGAACCAATACGGGCTCTCCATCTTGATCATCTTTAGTACTTTTCTCACGGGAAGGATATGACTCATCAAAGATAACACAAGCACTTTCCTCAAAAAATTGAGTCCGCTTGTTGTATATCTTGTAAGTTTTGCTTTGAGAAGAACACCCCAAAAATATTCCTTCATCACTCTTGGCATCAAATTTACCATGCTGATCCTTTCCATTGTTGAGAACATAACATTTGCACCCAAATATTCTTAGGTGAGTGAGCTTGGGTTTCCTTCCATTCAACAACTCATAGGGGGTTTTGTTCAGGAGAGATTTGTTCATGCACCTATTCACCAAGTAGCAGGCACTGTTGACAGCTTCAGCCCAGAAGCTCTTTGCAATCCCACTGTCGATCAACATTGTTCTCGCCATTTCTTCAAGAGTTCTATTCTTCTTTTCCACTACTCCATTTTGGTGGGGGGTTCGTGGAGCTGAGAACTGAGGAACCTAGTTCCCTAGTGAGAAGTTCCCATAAGAAGAAGGAATCTGCTTCTATCGAGAATGTTACAACCCCTAGTTCAAAGTTGAAGGATGTTGTGAGTGAGCTCTCCATTTCTGATGAGGATGTGTTAGTCAAGTCTAAGAGAAAAGGAAAATCAAGTGGTGTGAAGTCTGGAAATTAAAAATCTAAAACCCTTAAGGAACCTGGTTCTGTGAAAAAGATGAGGAGTGAAACTAGTTCTGTTTCAGAACGCTTAAGGCACTAAAAGGTTCTACTGGGTCGCACTTTTGACCCAGCAATTTCTGATATGGCTGGTATGCGTCAAGTTCTTCCAATGGTTGAGTTTCAAATATGGGGACATTTGTTCCAAATAGATGCACCCAATGTGTGTGATGATGAGGTTCAAAGCTCTTATGCCAACCTCTTTCCTGTTGATACTGACCATATATGTGCCTTGGTAAATGAGGTGGACATTATGTTTGATGTGAGTCTGCTTGGAGATATTCTAAAGGTCCCTACGATTGGTGTGTCTAGTGTGAAAGATGCTTGTCAGTATAATTTTTGAAATACTGTGGTAAAGGATAATGCGAACCACAAAGGGGACCAGATTCACATGAAGGCATTACTACCTATTTATCAGTTGGTCTTCGAGTTGGTTAACAAAGTTTTGTTGCCTCGTGCTGAGAGGAGTTCCATGACTTCTAAGTCTGACTTGTGTTTAATGGAGAAACTGGATGGATTTACCCCTATCAACCTACCTGTTATCATGATTGAACACATGCAAAAAGTGGCAATCTTTAAGGATGGTAATAATGGTCTTCCATATGGGTTTCTACTTACGGAAGTGTTTAAGTTTTTCAAGGTGCCGCTGGGGAAAGTCAAGGTAGGAACCAAGAAGTAGATCTTCTCATAAACAACATTGGAAATGTGAGTGCATAGAGAAGAATGGGGGGTTAGGAAGTACATCAACCATCTCACAGCTCATTAATTCTCAAAATAGCGCAACTGAGGAGATTCGAAGGTTGAAGGCTAGGAATGCTATCCTAGAAGGTCAGCAGGCCCAAGGGGCTCCGGAGTCAAATGAGGAAGTGGCTCATTTGAAAAAAAGAATGATGATCTCAGGGCACAAGTGGATAACCTGAAAGTAGAACTGCTCAATGAGCAAAAGTCGGCCAATGCCCGAATAGACCTAGTTCTCCAAACTCTTGCTGCAGCTTCCAAGCCCTCTACTCCTAGTGCCCCCTAAGTAACCCATTCAGTGACTAGTTTCTGGACTGTCTTCTTTAGTTTTCATGACTTGGCAGATGTTTTTTTTGTTCCTTTTTTTTATGTGGTTGGTATGTATAAGTACTGCTCCCATTTTAAAAAGCAAAGGCATATATTTTATACATAAAATCTATCCTCTTTTATTATCTTATTGCTTGTATTCTCTGTTTCTCTTCTCTATCATTTTGTATGCACAAATGTGGCATGAGTTATCTAGGTTAGACTTCTTTATGTTGTTTGCGTGCTTGTGTATTTTTTTAATGATGCCAAAAGCGGGAAGTATAATTAGAATAGGGATCTGATTAAGGGGGAAGCATAAGTTAGTGGGAACTTGTGCAGTATTTGTTACTTTATCTGGCTATCCTTTCTCAAAATACATGTTATCAATGTTTAAGTTTTTCATCATCAAAAAGGGCGAAATTGATAGGTTTTCAATGTCTTTGCCTTTTGTTTTGATAATCTAACAAACTTACTATCAAGAACCAGATAGGGAACCTAGCACACTTGGTACATATTACAAATGAATAGATTCCAGCTTGGACTCCAGCTAATATGAACTGCTACAAGTATAGAAAATAGAGAAACAAGGTAAAGGACCTGATCCCTTATGTTTTCCTGATAGCAGTACGAAAGTCAACTGTGCACAACTGGAAAGTGACTGCCACAGAAATAGTGCACACAGTGCAGCAGTTTTGCAGTCACTTACCTTTGACCTACCAAATGCTTACATCTTTCAAGTGATGTCATCAAGAGTTTATTAACAAGAGCATTATAACAAAACATCACTTGAACACTTGAGAGTTCACTTCAAGCATTCAAGTCTTCTGCAAACAGCAAACTAAATTCTTAAGAGCTTGAAGAACAAAGTTACACGCTACTACTGACCTGTTCCTAAATCTAGTATTTTGTTGTCCTCGGTTGAATTTTAACTTTGTGATTGTTCTTATTGTAATTCCTAAATTTCTTACTAAAAGCGTTTCTTAGGAACCCCTTCGTAAAACCATAAATTTTCTGAGTTTGTGTTGTGACTAGAGTTAGTCGTAAGTTAAAGTCTTTATAACTAGTATGTGACAAAGTGGCTTATGGTAAGTATATCATAAGTTAGTTGAGTTGAAGCCTTTGTAATAGAGTCATTACAAAATGGCTTGTAATAGAGTTGTTACAAGATAGTGAAGTTTAAAGCCTACAAATATAGGTTGTGGTTTTTATCCCCTTTAGTGGGATTTTTCCACGAAAAAATCCCGTGTCTCATTTACTTACAGTTTCATTAGTATTATCAGAAGAAACTCATAGAGACCAGGTACTCTATAGTTGGTGGACTCATATAAACTAACATGGTGCAACCGCTTCTGCAAAAGTTTGGTCACAAAAGCGACCTCGCAAAAGCGGTCCTGGGTGAGCTGGGCAGTGGCTGCAGGTATGAGACTTTTTCCGCATCTGTGATGGCGTAGATGCGGCTCCCTAGAAGCAGAAGCGAAGTGGAACGCACGATCTAGGGGGGATTTACGCACTACGATATTGCAGGAGCGAGACCTTGTTCGCAGGTGCGAAGGGGCAGCCTCCAATGTTTTCCGCAGAAGCGGACTTGGTGCCATAGAAGCGGCTTTGGTTTCCCAGATGTGAAGGTCGCCAGGGTAGAATCTATAAGTTAGCCAAATCGGATTATGGCTCATTTCACCTTCTTTCTCTCACGGGAGCCGGCCTTTGGGGCGATTTTGGAGTGCCATTTTTTTCATCCATCATCAAGTAAGTAACTCCCACATATTGTGAGTTAAATACATGATTTATATGTGGATTTGAACATGAAAATTAACAGAAATTTGGGATTTTGTTAGAAAATCTAGAAATTTATATTTTTGGATTTTTACCATAAAATTGATCATGGAATTGGAAATAAATCATATATTTGGGTACGTAATTTTATGAATAAAGTTTTTCTTCTAGAAATTGGGCCTGGGGGTTGACTTTATCGAATTTTTGAGCAGAGTTGAGAATTGTTTAAATTGATTAACCATGGGTATTGGGGTACAATTTGATTGGTTTGCATATTGTTTGACTAGTTTTAAATTGACGAGCATCGATTTGAGGTGTTAGAGGGGCTTTTGAGCCGGTTATAAAACTTTGAAGTGAGGTAAGTCTCCTGTCTAACTCTGTGAGGGGAAAACTACCCTTAGGTGATGTATTTGATATGTGCTACTTGTTGCGGGGGCTATATACGCATAAGGTGACGATAGTATGTACGTGGCTAGATTCATGTTATTGTCGGGGTAGACATAGGATCACACCATTCTATAATTGTACAATATGGATTGTCTTTGCTCGTTTAATTCATTTATTTCGCATTACGAGTTGAGAATAGACTTGCATAGAGTGATAAATTTTCTATTGTAGAGATTTGACGAGCTTGATGATTAACCAAAAAATAATTGTATTCTCCTTACGAATTTCTTCCGCGTTATGCATTTTATTTGGAAAGTTTCCCTTATAAATATATAATTCACATGTCTATTCGTGAGTGGGGTCAAGGACCCGTTAAAGCTTCTTATTCTAATGGAATCGAGCAGTTCGCCGCGACAGTATAACATATACATCTATGATTCCTTCTGTTCAACCCTCGGCAATGCGCACATTATGATGGGAGCGGTTCATACGCCTCGGCAGGACTATGTATCACGCTCTCATGAGAGCGGGAAGTTCTCTTCGGCAATATAATTTATGTATCTATGGTTCGTACCGTTCGACCCTCGGTAATGCACAGATTATGATGGGATCGGGATGTACACCTCGGCATTTCCTATAAAATACTCTTATGAAATCATACGTAATAATTGACCAGAAGCCGGAATATCTACGAGTTTTCCTGATTTGAAATGTGAAGAACTATCTAGCGAGGTCCATTATATATACTCCGATTGAGGAGGTAACTACTAGTTGAGAGTTTAAGTTATTGCTGAGAAGAGAATTGTACCACGTGTTTATACTTGGTATTTCGTTTATTTACTCTAACTCACATCTGTTTATTTCTATTGTATATGTCCTATTGGATCACTAGTAAGTGTCGATATCGACCCCTTGTCACTACTCCTCTGGGGTTAGGTTAGATACTTGTTGGGTGCGCATTAATTTACGTACTCATGCTATACTTGCTGCATTTTTTGTGCAGGTACATATATGTCTGGTGGTTTTTTGGGCGCAAAGGCGCGACTATTGCAGGAACTTTACCGTGAACTGCATTTCAAGTTACGATCTGCAGCCTGCAGAGTCTCCATCATAGTTATTTATACTCTCATGTCTAATTTGTATTCCAGACAGATGTTGTATTTTATTATATTTCCTAGTTGATGCTCATACACTTGTGATACCGGGTTTTAGGGGTTCCTACGGATTTTTCATTATAGCAGTTCGCGTAAATATTATTCTTTATAATGTAAATTATATTTTATACTATTTAATTAATAAAAGTTATGATTTTAAAATATTAAAATGAGTAATTAAGTTGATCAATCACTGTTGGCTTTCCTGACGGCGGTGTTAGGCTCTACCACGATCTTTAGTGGATTTTGGGTCGTGACAAGAAATATCTTGAAAATCGTCCAAACAAATGTGCATTGCCGCTCTACAGTGGAGACTGAGTTTATAGACTTAGACAAGACCGGCGAAGAAGCTGAATGACTCAGGAATTGTCTTAGACCAAAATATTGTCACCTATATGAATACATTACAATGGTCAAATGGCAATTGGAAGGGCCGGGGCATTATGTATAATAAAAAATCTTATCATATACAATGAAAACATAAAACTGTTAGGCAACCACTCTTTAGGGGAATTATCATAATTGACTATGTGAAATCAAGAGATAATGTGTCGGATCCATTTACAAAAGGTCTTACTAGAGAGGTAGTTGAAAGATCATCGAGAGGAATGAGACTATGGTGGAGGACAAGTCAATGTGGCGGTAACTCTACCTAGAAGACTGGAGATCCTAATATCTAGGTTCAAGGAGCTCAAACAAAGTCACTAATGACGGTTCAACATTGTCCAATAAAATTTTATTTTGGTCTATTCTCGTGATGAGACAATGTTCACTACCAAGGATAAAACGTTAAGACTTTTTAATGGTTTCTAAGTTTGTTATGGGGTATATCAAATAGTGTATCTACGTGATAATATATTTAGAAATCACCTATGTAAGTGTGAAGTGTAAGCCGCTTCAAAGAAAATTCTGTAAGGCCAATTCTCTATGTACTTATAAAACCAGGCGGTGTTCATGGCTGAAACGAACACAAGAATGAGAACCAAAGACGGTAAAGGTTGGTTGTGTGACTTATGGTTGTATAGATATCCACCAAAGCTCGACGGTTCAAATATATCAAATCTACTAATTGATCAAGTATATCCGACATATATTCATTATGGTAAGGTTCCCTCTACTTATTCAGATACGATTAATCCTTACTTGCGAATCACGTAAGCAATGACTAGGAAGAAGATTGAAAATTGCTTAACATAATTAGAATAATTTGTTTCCAAGAGTTGTCAGTACACCTACCAAACTAGGGTTTTGGAACATAATAAAATAAGAACTATCTCTAAGACTTTTTCCCTGCAATATAATATAAGTTTAATTTGAGGTTTTTAACTTCACTCAGGAAAAAAGGTATCTTTTCAAGTGCAAGATCCAATACGTATTATTGAACTCCCCCTAAGTTTACTTTGCGAACTCTAGAGTTCTACAATTTTTACCTAACTATATTATATTAGAAATTTATTTATTTATATTTTTTATGTTTTGTAATTTTTAATAAGTATCTAGGTTTTTCTTATAAATTATATATATTGCTCCTCAAAAGACTCCCACTCCATCATTAGTGCCTTCAATTAAGGGATTCAATTACATCATTTTTTTTTCCCCTTTCCTCTTCTCTCTTTTTTTTTTCCATAAAAAATTTCTTAATCTACACAAAGAATCTCCATCTTCTCTCTTCCCACCATTGCTAACAACTTTATATTATTAAAAATTAAAGAAATATTCAGAAATTATATGATAACTGTATCATAATTGTATATTTGAATTGTATCAGATACATCAATCCTAAAATATAATTGTTTCATACTTGTAACCTAATTGTATCTAATTTGTATTTGGTACATTAATACCCGAAATAATACCTGATACGATATTAATATACAATTATCATATATTTGTGATACAAACTGTGAAATTCGTTATGAACTAACAACTGCTCGTAATAATATACAATGAATATACGATTACCATACATTTGTAATACAATTCCTGCAGCAACTATGATACATATACAATTATATGTATCATAGTTTTGATACAATTATGATCTTCAAATTTTTCAAGTTTCAATCACAACTATACACTAAAAATCTAATATAATCGTATTATAATTGTATTAGTATTGTATCGAGTATTATTTTATGTATTGATGTATCATATACAAGTCAAATACAATAAAAAAAACAAGATTCAAAACTAACCCACAACTTGATTCTAGATCAATATTCCGAATTTCGTCTACAGTGTATGAATAAGAAATACAGAGATTTCGAGTGAATAGTAAAATTTAAGAAAGAGAAAAATTAGGTTTGAAAATCTTTGGAAAAGTAAATGAAGCGGAAATTTGGGTGATATAAAAATAAAAGAGAGATTTTGGGTGATTATTAAGAAAGAGAGAAAAAGAATTTTTTGGAAATGGGCTAAAATTAAGGGATTTTAATTTTTTTTCTTTTTTAAGGTTTCGTATATAACTTGTAAATATAGATATACAAAGTAATTAATAAGGAACTTAAATAAAGATGATAAACATGTTTCTAATATAGTATAGCTAGGTAAAAATCCCCATTTTTTGCACTCGCAGTCCTTTTTCTGTATGACTTTTTTAACTAGTCCAGCTGAAAAGGTCCAAAAACATAAAGGAATAGATTAATAAAATAAATGTTTGACCGATGAAGAAAATTAGAGAGGAAAATTTTGAAGGTGTGATGGTTTTATCACATAGCTAGTTACTGTTATTGGCTTGGCATGGATGAAACGATGAGTAGCTAAACGGACAAGAATCAACATTTCCCATTGGTGCACAAGTAAACGTCTTAACAATTTAAACTGTTAATTTAATAACCTACTGTCCTCTCTTGTTTTGACCATCCAGTAAAATTCTAGTTATGTCCTTTTCTTTTCAACTCCCAATTAATTAACTTCCATTTTCATGTTTTAGGTGTGGAATACTTAAAACTGAAAACAAACTTCTTTTCATTGGTGCCTGAGACACAAGAGGGAACTTAAGAATACATGTTAGCTGGCTTTAGTTTTGTCAGATATACTCAAACCAAAAGAGAAAAGGAATCTCTCTTCCTCCTCCAATTTATTGTTTTTATTTTGTCATTCTGATTGGAGAGGTGTGTTCGTGTTGGTAAAGTTATTGTCATGTGATAAGGAGATCACGAATTTGAGCCGTGGAAATGGCCTCTTGCAAAAATACAGAATAAGGTTGTGTATAATAGACCTTTGTGATCAGGCCTTTTCCCGAAGCCCGCACTAACGAAAGCTTAATGCACGGGCTATTTCTTTTTTTTTCTTTGGTTGATTGCAATTACCGTAAAAACCATAAAGAAGTATCCTAAGAAATTCTTCTTCTTGCAGCATGCTTATATGGATATTGTAATTTTCTTTTCTCAGTTTCTAATTGCAATATGTTATAACTGAAAAAAATCAAATGTCATGTGGAAGCTAACAATGCAATACTTGAACGACGATAAATTCAACAACAAAAGAGAAATTTACTAAAAGAGACACAAACATTTAACGTGGTTCGTCAACTGACCTACATCCACGGCGGAGATGAGAAATCCACTATAATAAAAAGAGAGTACAAAATATCGAGAGAACAATCTCACGAAGAGGCAAATACAAGTGACACACGAACATTTGTCCCGTAAAGTTCTCACCCTAAATAACACTCTCAAGCCTCCTATGGCTACATTGTGGATGCTGCTGAATGAGAAGGAAGAATCCTCAATTTATAGAACTCCAAATTTTTCTTACAAGAAAAGAGACTAGCCAAATATGAAATAATTATATTTTCCTACTAGGAAAAGAAAATTCCAATTATAGTAAACATGTTGCCCTTACCTTCATGAGATAGGAAAACCAATTATGGTATGAAAATATTAACATTATAAGGGGCAGATGTTCCATATAAGTTATATATGGGTATATATGTGTGAAATTTTTTATATAAATATTAAATTTCAAACTTAATAACTTAAATAGTAAGCGAGTTTAGTAGTATTTCTTGTCTATAAAGTTCGAATCTTGAATCCACGTGTATCTTATATATATTGAGTTTGGTTAATCCTATGAATACATTTGGGACAACTGCAGTAAAAAGTAAGAACTTCAAACACTCGAGGAAAAAAAAAGGTGCTGTCTGCTGTTCGAGGGCAGGGGGTAGGGTGGGAAACTCCATTCAATTTAAGCCATAGACATCTTAATCTTTGATTATTCAAATCTTTTTCTAACTCCTCTATATTCTTATAAGTGATGTCATGCTTTTTTTAATTAAGAATGTTGAAAACCAAATAGAAAAAAGAAAAAAATAATTGAAAATAACACGTCACATTAGGCAAAAGATTCCTTTTCGTTCTTGGCATTGATTAATCATTTTTTATTATTCTTTTAAGGGTTTATTAATTAGGACAAGTTGCATCTACTACTACTACTTTGATACCCCTTTTTAGTCGTGTGTATATATAAATCCAACTCCCTTCCTTGATACTTGGAGAAGTAGTAACAAGCAACAAAATTGTCTTATAACTTTCAGACAAAATCTCCAATTATATTCCCTCTAGAAAATGGAGTGTGAAAATTTTCAGCCAAGTTACATTAATCCATTTCTTGAATATAGCACTTTAGAAACCACCACATTTCCTTGGCAAAATTCTAGTATAAACCCTCATTGTTCAATCCAAGATTTTGTGACTCTTGTTAACGATGTTGACATACAAGACTATTTCCAAAATGACTTCGATTTCATCGACCAAGATGTCGACTTTCATGTTCAAAACTCCCAAAATTTCTCCTTATTTTCAAGCCAAGTACAAGTACAAGAAGATACAGACTTCTTGAACGAGGGTCAAAAATTACGTGTCTACGGTCCCGAGCTCAAACGCCTTCAGGATCAGCTCATGGAAGAAACAAGTATCACCGATCTTCTTTTAATGGGAGCTGAAGCTATTGAAGCTGGAAATCTTGATCTTGCTTCTGTTGTAGTCTTGAGGCTAAATACTATCCTTTCTGATCAAGAAAATAGAGAAAATTCCCCTCTTGATAGATTGGCTTTGTATTTCACACAAGGCTTGCTATACAAGAGCTTGAGTACTTCATCACATGAATTGTTGAACCAGAATCAATATCAACCCGAGTCATCCTCTTCTATAACCGCGTTCCAAATGCTTCAAGAAATCTCACCTTATGTGAAATTTGCTCATTTCACCGCGAATCAAGCAATTCTTGAAGCCACAAAAGGGAGCCAACAAGTTCATATATTGGATTTTGACATTATGGAAGGCATTCAATGGCCTCCATTGATGGTTGATTTGGTTGAAAGAGGGAATATAAATTCCTCCCTAAGGATCACTGCAGTTGTTGTTGACAAGAACAACTCATTCCTTGTACGAAAAACAGGCAAAAGACTTGAAGAATTTGCTGATTCTATCAATCTTCCTTTCATGTTTGATCAAGTTTTCTTGACTAAAGAAGAGGACTTAGAAAATATTCAAGGGGTAGAGAGTCATAACAACTTAATAGCTAATGTTATGATCCACCAACTTCACATACCACAAAGGGGAAGTTCATTCGTCAAGACTTTCTTCAATGGATTAAGAAGATTATCTCCTAAAATTGTGGTCTTAGTAGAAGAAGAGCTCTTTAATTTAAATAAAATTCCAACCATGTCATTTGTTGAGTTTTTTTGTGAGGCTTTACATCATTACACTACAATATCTGATTCAATTCTTGGAGGTTTTGGTGGAGAATATAAATTAGCATTAAGGGTAATTGAGAAGGAGTTTTTGGGAGTTAGAATCTTAGATTGTGTAAGACAATTCCCTAGTGAGAATTCAGAAAGGGAAAAATGGAGTGAAGGGCTTTACTCTTTAAAAGGTTTTAGGCAAATTCCAATGAGTTCAAGTAATGTGAGACAAGCTAAACATTTGGTAAGTTTGTTTAGTGGAGGGTATTGGGTGCAAAATGAGCATTGCAAATTGGCTTTGTGTTGGAAATCAAGGCCATTGACAACTGCTTCCATTTGGGTTCCTACATCATCAAGTTCTAGTCCTTCAACTTCAATTTCTTTTTAACTTTTTTTTCTTATAAATTTTGCAACTTTATTTAGATTGATTTAGATTATTTTACGATGTAAATTTAGTGAAGTAGTCTAGGAAGATTGAATTAATGAGATGTATTTCTTGATTATGTCAACTTATGGCCAACACAAGAACTATTTACCTATTATACTAATGTTTATTCTTTTACAAATTTTTAACATTCATGATGTGTATTTTAGGATTTGGCTCGTCTTCACTATACCTTTTCTTCATTTCCTGAACTAAATGTTTGAATGAGTGACATTTGTCATATAGAAAATTTAAGGTCTAAATTATATTAAATTAACAAGTATCATAACTAATAAAAAAAATTCGAACATGATGTTTATATAAAATCAATAAATATATGTTAAGTGTTTGCATGTATACTTCTAAGACTCGACCAAGATTAATCAATATGCATCCTCACTTCATTAAATTACCTAATTATAGTAAATTAATATAGTTTGATATAAATACCGAGATTGAATTTAAAAAAATACACACCAACTTTGGTCAGAAAAATCTCCATCTTCCCCAAATTTTGGTAAGAAGCATCTCATGTTCCACAGATTTTGGTAAGAAAAATCTCATCTTCCTTCCTTGTTTACATGGATGAGCTCATTCAGGCATCAATATTAATGTCTAACAAAGATTTCAAGTAAGATTGGTTTTAACAAAAATCAAGTTAGAAGGGAAGAGGTCGGATCGTTGATAGGTTTCTTTTTTTTTTCACAAGAAACAAGAAGACATTATCACTTCATATTTGAGAAAAGACACATTTGAAAAGCAAAAATAATTACGAATATCACTGCCCGGTTATAATGTAGCTTACACGGTTATAATATCAAAATTGTAAATATACCCTGTGACATATCATTTGGTGTTTAAAAAAAAAAAGGAAATAGAAAAACTTGATCAATCAATGGGCTAGAATTGATGGGTTAAGTTTATTTGGGCTGGGCTACTAGTACAAAATCGTAAAAATTGTATGGGGTAGCCACTTTTTAAAGTGGTATTTATTTTTTATCCATCATTTTTAATGCTTAGCAATAGTAGCCACTAGTCTATTAAAATTAATATGAAAAGACTATATTACCCTTTCTTCTATCTCTTTCATGTGTTTAGGAGAACTGTGCTGCCATCTGTTGAGGTTTCAAATAGACCTCGTGCTGTTAACTTTTCGTCATGAGCTTATTAATTACAAAAACAAATTTTATGCTACTGCTAATTAACACAATTGCTGGGAATTATAAGGGGATCTGTAGCCTCAATGCGTGTTTGGTATCACATATAGTCTTCAATAAATGCATAAAAATTCCAATTAAAAATGTTCACCTCAATAGTATCTGGTTGCAACAGAAGACGGTTGAGAGGATATGCATGGTGTACAATGATCATTTAAATTATATAGTACTCCTAGTAAAATTATTGACCCAATATTCATGGATCAATGTGTTTATGCCTCGGCTGTTCCTCCAACGTTGTAAGCTTATACAAGCCGATTCTTCAAACGGTTATTATTCTTATTGTGTGTTTGCATTTAATTTATTTTGTGTTAAAATAAATTAAAAGTTAAGGACAATAGGTCCTGAACTTAGGCTAAGAAGCCCAAAAGTTAAGGACAGGCAGTCCTTAACTTACAGTTACAAGTTCAACAGTTAAGGACAATACGTATTTAACTTTGATTTCCAAGTTCAAAAATTAAGGACATACAACAGTTACAAGTTCAAAAGTTAAGGACAATAGGTCCTTAACTTTGATTTCCAAGTTCAAAAGTTAAGGACAAGCAGTCCTTAACTTACAGTTACAAGTTCAAAAGTTAAGGACAATAAGTCCTTAACTTTGACTTACAAGTCCAAAAGTTAAGGACAGACAGTCCTTAACTTACAATTACACGTTTAAAAGTTAAGGACAAGCAGTACTTAACTTACAGTTACAAGTTTAAAAGTTAAGGACAATAGGTCCTTAACTTTGACTTACAAGTTCAAAAGTTAAGGACGCTTGGTCTTGAAATTTGAGTTCCAAGTTCAAAAGTTAGTCCTGTAACCTTGAAGTCCTGAACTTAAAGTTCTAAGTTCAAAAATTAAGGACATATAGTCCTGAACTTAGAGTTACAGGTTAAAAAGTTAAGGACACGTAGTCTTGAAGTCCTGAACTTAGAGTTTCAAGTTCAAAAGTTAAGGACATGTAGTCCTGAAGTTAAGGACATGAGCAGAAGGGTATTTTCGTTCGGACAGTTAAAGCTTATTAAACCAGTGGCTAAAGACTAAAAATATTTAAAACATTGGCTTTAAAATAAAGACATCAGCTGTTAGTGGCTATCTGTGCACATCGCCCTACAAAATCCATGTTCTAATTTTTTGTTATATACATAACTTGTATATAATTTTTTGTTGTATATAAATCTGGTCAAAATATACGACTTACAAACAATTTACATATAACTTATTTATGTTTTCCTCTTCGACTTTCAATGTGAAATTCCACCAAAAACCAAGTCTAATCTTTATCGAATTCCGTCAAAATTGAGATATAACACTACCAATGAATTGCGTTTTCCGACGGTAATTCCGATTGCGGCGAAGCAATTGCACGTTTGCATACATTTTCGACTATTGTAGTCAAATATTTATTTTTATATTTTTGTATCATTTTAATTTTATTCGACCACGGTCGTCGTAATTTTTCACAAAACATTTTGGGCATGAAATTTTTTTGACTACTATAGTTCAAGAAAAATGCCAACACAGAATTTGATCAAGTTCCTGTCACGCCCAAAGCCAGGGGAGGCGTGGCCGGCACCCGGTGCCATATTTGGCTCAAGTGTACCACTCTATAACTATGAAATCTGGAGAGGCAACCCTTAACTCAGGCCAATAATGTCATATTCTGAATCATCTGAAAGTATCATCTCTCTCATCGAAGGGGTAAACATACCCAAAATCTCATATATATATATATATATATATATATATATATATATATATATATATATATATATATATATATATATTTATATATATATATATATATATATATATTTATAAAGTTGTGCCACCTGATGAGGCCCCCATGAACATCTACTAATATACAAAATATACAAGCCTCGTCAACAGACCTCTAGAGATAACAAAATTGTACCATGGTCGGGACAAGGCCTCGACCTACCCATCAAACTTGTATATAAAAAATAGACTTCAAGGTCTAGACCAGGTCATTCTGAGAAAGTGAAGCTTACTCACCAAGTTGATGTTTGACTCTGTCTACAGGGATGGCCTATTGAGCTGTCTATCAGGACCGGTAGGCATTAAATGCAGTATCCCCTGCAAAAGGGACGTCAGTGCGAGATAATGTACCGAATATGTAAGGTAACTAAATAACTTAAATATGACACTGAAATGATAATATAATAACTGCATGTAACTTGGAATCAGAGATAATCTGAAGATATGCTTACCTGCTGATACCAACTCAACTCTCTCTATATAGTATGTAAATAGTTGTCCGGCCCTATAAGGCTCGATATATGTAACTACTCTACTGTACTACACTTTCCCATAGGCGCTAGGCCATACTAGGCTCTGTATCACGACCATTTCTGGGCTCGCTCATAGGCGCTCGACCACAGTAGGCTCGGTATATAACTTACTATAATGACCCAACCGGTAATTTTGAGCATTTGTACTTCGCCTGGTAGTTATCAGCGTGAGTAGCTCTATATGATATATTATGACTTACGTGAATCCTTAATTTTGATTTTCAGGTCTATCGGAATTGATTTGGAAAAATAATTCTCACCTAGAAGCTTTAAATTTGAAAGATTTGACCAAGTTTGACTTTTCAGTATTTGATCTCAAATTGGATTTTTGATGGTTCCGTTAGCTTTGTTAGGTGATTTTGGACTTAGGATCATGTTCAAATCGTGATTTGGAGGTCCGTAGTTGAATTTGGCTTGAAATGGCAAAAGTTAAAATTTTTGAACGTTTGACCGGGAATGGACTTCTTGATATCGAGGGTCGGATTTCAATTCCAGAAGTTGGAGCAAATATGTAATTTCAAATGTGACTTGTATGCAAAATTTGAGGTCAATCACACGTGATTTGATAGGTTTTGGCATCGGTTGTGGAAGTTGAAGTTTAAAGTTCATCATTTCGAATTGAGGTGTGGTTCATCATTTTGATGTTGTTATTTGTGTTTTGAGGCCTCGAGTAGGTCCGCATTATGTTATGGGACTTGTTGTATATTTGGATGGGGTCCCGAGTAGCTCGGGCGAGTTTCAGATGAGGTTCGGATAATTTTATTTCCATGTTGTATTGCTGAAGATTTTTCTGTTCTGGTATGACCACACCTGCAAAATGTTGGGCGCAGGTGCAGGGCCGTAAAAGTGGCAGTGTCATTGCAGAAGCGAGAAAAGGAGCTGGGCGTGAGGATCGCAGGTGTGGGTGCTTGGACGTACCTGCGCAACCGCAGATGCAGTTCAAGTGCGCAGAACGCGATCGTGGAAGCGGCTTAAGGACCGCATGTGCGAGCTTTTGATGAGTCAGGCTGCTTCGTAGAAGCAAGGATTTACCGCAAAAATGGTGGTCGTAGATGCGACTATTTGACCGCAAGTGCGGTATAGCTGGGTAGAGTTATAAAATCGAGGTTTTAGTTCTTTCTCCATATTTTTGAAATGTGGGACTCGGATTGAGGTAATCTTTGAAGAAAATTTCATCACAAGGATTGGGGTAAGTGTTCACTACTCAGTTTTGATTACATTTCCTAAATCTATCTTCATTTTTGGCAATTGGTTGGTGAATTCTAAAGAAAAATTGGGGATTTGGGCCTAAAGCTTTATAATATGATTTTTGAATTTTGAACACAGATTTGAAGTTGGATTTAAGTGAATAGTATGGTTGGACTCGTAATCGAATGGGTTGTCAGATTTTGTGAGTGTTTTCGAGTTTTGAGGCATGGGCCCGGTGTGATTTTTTGCTAAATTTTGGATTTGATATAGAATTCGATCTTTATCATTTGTAATTTTTTCCTTAAGCTTTATCTGATGTATTTGAGTCTCTTTTGGCCAGTTTTGAGCCGTTTGGAGGTCGCTATGCACGTGATGGCATTTTTGAAGCATCGTTTGGCTTACTTGGTGTTGGAATATGCATATTCAAGATAAGTAACTCTTCTAAACTTAGTGTTAGGGGTATGAAACCCCAAATTACGTGTTGTGTGATTGATATTGAGGTGAAGCACAGGCTAGGTGATGGGCAGGCTAGGTGATGGGCATGTGGGTGTGCACCTTGTGAATTGTGATTTCATTGTTTCCACGGTACTGTATAGTGGCCCTATTTTTTATTATTGATAATTGAGTTTTTACCATGTGATAAAGTAACTGAGCTATCAATCATGCTAGATATCATATTTAGGCTTTATGTTGATATTGTTAGGACCCATAGAGGTCTTTGCTTGCTGTCATCTCACTAATTTCATTGATATTTTGTGCTCAGTCATATTCTTGCATTCATATCATACTCAGTTGTTACTTACTAATCATCATATCATTGTTCCGGGTCAATTTTCATGACACTATGAGCCCATGGGTGTGACTGCAGAGATTGATGACTGAGTGAGGCCGAGAGCGGTTAAATTGATTTATGGTAGTGTTTGGGTTGAAGGAGCCACTCCAAAGTCCGTACACACCCCTTGTAAGCGTGGATGATATTACTGAGCGATAGATTTTCCTGGACATGGATATGTCCGAATTAATTGATACATGGAGATGGATTTCTCCACAGGGTTGGATTGCCCTTTTTCCTTGGTACTGGGTAAATTATAGTCAGTGTTGTATATGTTCCGGGATGGATTTTCCTGGACCGTATGGGCCATACACAGTACCGAGTTATTGAGAATGATGAGTGGAAAGTGTGAGACATTGAGATTTAGTACTCTGAGAGTGTGAGTACATGATTCATCTCTAAGATACATGGCATTGGCAAGCATATATGACATACATGCATGGAGACACATTTTTCTCATGCTCTACGATATCACGTCATTCATGACTTTTTACACATATTGATATGTGGTCATAGAGGGGTATCTCACACTTGCTATCTGAACAGAAAATGAAACATCTTATTTATTGTAAAAGGGTTTTTAGAAAAATTATAATTTTCAAACTATCTCATATTTTACGACAATTTCGGTAAAGAATTCGGGTTCTCACTGATATTCTTAAAAAGTGGAACTATTTTTCGGAAACTGTGAAAAAGATTAGCAGTTTATCTCTGAGTTGCTTCCTTATCTATATGCTCTACGTTGTTATAAATTGTTGTTGGCTATTGGTGTTGGACCCGATCATATTCCAGCTCGTCAGTACTTTCAACCTAAGGTTAGGTTTGTTACTTATTGAGTACATGTAGATGGTTGTACTCATACTACACTTCCTGCACATTGCGTTTAGATTTGAAATGCGGCTAGATTGGAAGATGTACCTTCGTTCCAGTTGTAACTACCTCTTGTTCATGGTAGCTATAGATTTATAAAACTTTGTTTATGTACTTTTCAAACAGAAGATGTATTTACTTCATATCAGCATTGTAAATACTATTCTTAAAAGCTCATGATTTGTTCTACCAATCTTTGGGAAAGGTATAAGACTCAGTTAATTCCTTTGTTTAATTATTTTATTAAGTTAATTAAAAATGGATAGTTGTTAATTGTCTTATCTAGCGGGTTGGGTTAGGTTCCATAACGACCGGCGGATTTTGGGTCGTGACGGTTTGGTATCAGAGCTCTAGGTTCATAGGTTCTACGATTCATGAGCAAGTGTCTAGTAGAGTCTTGCGGATCGGTATGATGATGTCCTTACCTATCTTTGACAGGCTACAGGGCATTTAGGATATACTTCCTATCTCGTGCGGCATTGATTTAGCTTGAAGCGTAACTCTTTGAATTCCTTCCACGCATTCGTATACGCACATGAGCGCTCGGTATCATCTGTGCATTGACGGCTTGTGATTCCATGGATGAGGTGTGAGATGTGGTTTCAGCATGCTGATGAAGGACCAGTCTCGAGGACTTGAGGCCAGGTTTTGACTGTAGATTGAGCATAGAGATATTGATTATGTGAGCACGTGCATTTTCTATCAGTGGAATTTATGGCTGGATGGTTATGTGACGAGTATGATATGACTGCGAGATGTGTTCATATGGTTTGAATGTGATGAGAAGGGTTTGCTCGAGGTGTAGAAAGAACTATTGGGTGCTTGATTTCCATCTTGATTTGACGTAGTCTCGAGTTATGGGTGTGTTGAATGATCTTTTCATATTGTTTAGTTGAGGAGTGAAGAATATTTCCCTGTCGTGATGAGTCACACACAGGTAAATTAAGTGGTTGTATAATAATATGACTGTGGAAGGGTATAAAGAGATGTTAGTTTGAGGAAAAACATACGAGTTATCTCCTGCGGGGTATCATGAGGTTTGTGTGATCCATGTGTTATTTTGTAGCGAGTTCTCTTTTACCAGTGAATTATATGTGTTGCAATTGAGATTTTTGATCATTTATGAGAGTTGGATTAATTTTTACGAGGATGAATGCGAGATTTGAAAATGATTTTAGGTATTATATGGTTTGTGTTACATGAGCTTAGGAAGTATTTAGTTGAATTTCAGTGGGGGATTTTGGGCAGCAAGAGAGTATGGGTATTATAAGTTATCAAATGTTTTATTCCTTGGCTTTGAGCCAAGTGGGGGAGTCTGCTATCGACGGGTTGATTGTGCGGTTATGTGTTGTATTAGTTTCAGTTTGAGTTATACTGGTGAATTAGTTATCGCTTACAAAGATTTAGATCGAGGATGACTCGAGTAAGGAATTTCTGGATATGGGTTGTATTACACTCTATGGGTATATAGACATCATGGAATGATTGAGTGGTTACTCGTGAAGGATGTAGTGTTCATGGAGTAGAAATTTGCTTGGTTGCTTAGAAGAGTGGATTACTTCCTAGGGTTTTTGTTGTGCTAATGGGGCACTGGTCTTTTGGTTTGTTAGATCAGTCTAATTGAGATCTGAGAAGAGTGGAAGTCTCTCAAGAATGGTTCTAATGGATACAAGATTTAAAGTAGCAATTGAGACTTTTACGGATTCGTACATGGCTAGAATTGGAGGGTTACATTGGAAGGTGTCAAGAGTCGCAATATTTCTATATCATTGTGGATTCAACATTTCAGTATCAGGAAGGTATAATGGATAGCTTTAAATTCACATAATGTCTCTTCAGAGAGGGTATCTCGATTGTGGCCCTTTTAGGGTGCTTAAGAGAGCATTTGGTGGCTTATGAGCCTTAGGGTGGTGTGGTTCTATGCTAGGGTCTTCTCGTATGCTGATTCTTGGTTGAGAGTTATGGTATTATGGCAAGGAGAAGTATTAATTTGAAAGTAATTCAGAAGGAACTCGGAGAAATATGACAGTTTGGTAGAGGTAGTAGGTTGGATTTTCATGGTAATGAGTATGATCAGTTTTTTGGATGCATATGATGTGGTAGGTTTCTATAGGTATTTTGTGGCAATGCTCTTGGGTTTTTGATGACCTACGTAGCTTGGTTGAGTTAGAGAGATTCAGTCCTGATGGTTTGGTTTTGTGAAAATGGGATTCGAAGAGTTCTTGATGGTTTCTACCATGGTTAGAGATGTATATTTCCTACTGGCATGAGGAGCATGTGATGTATAGTGATTTTCTCCTGGATGTGATCAAATGGAAAGTTCTTGGCTAGTTAATTATGCAGTTGCTTGTGACTCGGAGTGGATTACGAAGTTCTTTGTATTTTTTGTATGATGGCATGGTATACGTTGTGTGTTGTGTAGGATTGAGATCTGCATGTGTAAGGTCACGGTTCAATTTTAAAGGGAAAGTTATGAGACCTTAGGCAGCATGGACTATTTCAGATGACTAGGTAAATGATATTACTATTTGGTATGGCTTGATGAGAGTATACGTTTCAGAAGGGGCAATGCATTTTGATTTATGGATACTCCATCGGTATTGTGGCACCCTCCTAGTTGATCGACTGCTGATATTTAGATTTTTCTATGTGGCACGGAAGAATTTTAGAAGCATTCCTCGCGGGATGATCGTGTATGAGAGATGTGTTAGATATTCGGGCGGTGGAGTTAGGATCAGATATGGTGATTCGTGTGTTCTATGGATTTGACTGGAAGTTTTCATGAGTAGATTGTTTCATGGCTGTAGACTGTGAAACCGTAGCCAAGCATAGTTAGAAGATAGTAAGTGTTGTGATTCAGTTATTGTGTATTTTTGGAGAGTTACTTATCTATTGTGGGTGAAGAGAGTTGATTTGGGGTTCACTGGTAGGTCTAATATGGATGTGTGTTCTGCACCGAGTTAAATTGGCTAACTCTATACTTCCATTGTTGAGGGATGTGTTATTCAGTTTTTGTTGAGCTTATTCGTGTTTTGAAATGATCTGTGAATTACTCTTCTATGCCACAAGGAGTCATGATTCGATGGTTATACGCACATATGGTGCAGTTCTCTTTGAGCTTTATAGCAAAATTTGAGCGGGATGAGTATTTGGGTATTGCATGATTGATTGCACGTTGGCTATGTTTTTTCCGAATCGTGATATTGTGTTATTTGCTCTCCGTGGTTACGGTAATGCACTTTGGGTACTTGATGTTGAATTTCGCATGGTTATTGATTTTGAGCAAAGCAGCTCGAAGTATATAATATGGACAATATTTGGATGGGGTCGCGTATTGCAGCGAAGTTATGTTAAGATATGATTCTTTTTGTTCGATTCGTGTATTTTGGTTATACAGTGTGTGCTAGGCTCTTAGCATGGTGTTGTGATGGTACATGTTAAGCTGGCGGGACAGTCCTCTCGTTTGAGGCATTTTTAGGATTGAGTACATTTGGAATATTGCTATTTGGTGCACGAGTTACACGAGTTATGGGGTTTAAGTTGTATTCATGTGTCATGTCACTAGAGTGATTATGTTAGATGGTATGAGGTCATCGTATATAGAATGAGTGCTATCAGATCTCATTTAGGTATATTTGGAAGGATATTGATGTTGATCAGCTTAGAAATTTGATATAGTTCCTATCAAAAACAACTTGCTTATCTGGCGAATGGTTATGAGTTTCTGTGTGTATCTTTCATAATTGGCAGTATATGAAGGTATTACGATGAGGCTTTGTCTGAATAAGGGTTTATTACCGGTATTAGGGGGTTTTCGAGAGGCTACTATGACTTGAAATTATCGCTAGGAGTATTTGAGTTTTGAGGTATATAATGTGATTACATCTTGGGTTACAAATATGGCTTGATACCTCTTGTTCAGGATTATATGGTGTGTAGATGGGAGATTCTGATCTTATAGAAAATTTTGGATTTGGAAATTGGATTCTAAGGCTTATGGGCTAGGTTGGATTAAGAAATTTCAATTATGTCGGTTATCAGACATATATGGGATAGGGTGACATGGGTTCACCCTTGGGCATGTGCATGGTAAGGTTACACAGTGATTTGCTGGCTTTTGGAACAACTCTGGACACGTTCGAGGATGAACGTATGTTTAAGTGGGGGATGATGTAGACCCAACCTGTTGTTTTGAACATTTTCACTTCGCTCGATAGTTTTCGGGCATGAGTAGCTCTGTATGATGTATTATGACTTATGTGAATCATCAGTTTTGATTTTCATGTTAATCGGAATTGATTTGGAAGAATGATTCTCAGCTAGAAGCTCTAAATTTGAAAAGTTTGACCAAGTTTAACTTTTTGATATTTGACTTCGGATTGGATTTTTGATGCTTCTATTAACTGTTGGGTGATTTTGGACTTAGGAGCGCGTTCGGATCGTGATTTGGAGGTCCATAGTAGAATTTGGCTTGATATGGCGAAAGTTGGAATTTGGAAAGATAGATCGAGAGCGGATTTTTTATATCGGGGTCAGATTTCGATTCCGGAAGTTGGAGAAGATATTTAATGTCAAATATGACTTGTGTGCAAAATTTGAGGCCAATCAGACGTGATTTGATAGATTTAGGCATCGGTTGTGGAAGTTGAAGTTTCAAGTTCATTAATTTCGAATTGAGGTGTGATTCATGGTTTTGATGTTGTTATATGTGTTTTAGGCCTCAAGTAGGTCCGCATTATTGTATACGGCTAAAATAGGAGAGTCCAATTTTATGATCGTTATGACGCTCCATAGCCCATCTCCAAAAGGCTCGAGGAACAACTCGACATTCGACCCCAAGGGTTCCCTATGTTCGACCTTGGGGCAGTGCAAATTGGTGGCTATGATGGACAAGCGGGAAATTCCCAAGGCACGTGTTAGAGTTTACCATGTCTACAAGAATAGTACAAGTCTGTACCATGACATTAAATGGTTGTACCAGCTGCATATCTTTGTAATAAATGGTTGTACTAGTCACATATCTTTGTAATAAATGCACATGTACTATGTTGAGATTCTCACTCCTATATAAAGGGACCCTTGTTATTTTTTGCACACATGATATTCAATACAAGAACAAGATTCTCTTCTCTCTAGCTTAAACATTCTCCATTGTCTTTCCTATGGTTTTATTGCTTACATTTATTGTGTTTTATTGATTGTTCTTCATTTATTACTCATCATTGATCATAAAGAGCCATCATTGAGGCCCTTGGAATCGTTATTCCTTAATCGATCATCCCCGATTAAGCTTATTAACTCAACCTCGAGGCCCAGCTTAGGCCAATCCAAGACCCCGATTCGCAGCCGTTTGGTTTGAATAACAACACTGCTTCTCACTCTTACTTTACTTTCTTAGCTCACACCTAGCATATATCATCTAACAACTAGTATTGAAATAAATCACGTATTTTTAGAACCAAAAAATCAAATATAATTGTAATTACCATTTTTAAGGTAAACAGTTTGGCGCCCACCGTGGGGCTATAAATAATAGTGATTGTTTTCGTGCTGGTTTATTGGAAACGCAACTTGTTCTTAACACTTTTTATTGTCCAAGAATCTTTGATTTCAGGTTAAAATGTCTAACTCAGTGAATGCACATGAAAACAACGGTCCTGAGGACCATGGAGACAATGGTGTAGCTGTTCCAGGCGCCGGTGTACCACTACGAAACCCTGAGGATGCACCAGAACCAATCCTCATTTATGTGGGCTCACGCAACGCCCAACACGTCGATATAAGCTCCGGCACTGATGGAAGTATACGCCAAGAAAACCAAAAAGAAGCTCGGAGACCCCAGCTCGGGAGGAATGAGAGGTTAGCCTTCATGTCATTTTTGAGAAGTTGCAGGCACACAGCTGGCGATTGCTCATCTGCAAAGCTAGCAAAAAACTCCAAGCACAACAGCATCGAAAACGGCTCCTCGAGCCGAGCAAGTACCGGATTGATCGAGCAACAACAGGTCAGCAGTCGACCCCGCTATTATGAAGATGCTCGAGGACCTCACAAAGAGGATTGAATCAGGCGAAAAGAAGAAAGAATCTAATGACAAAAAGGTGGAGACCTGCAATTCAAGGGTTGATCAAATGCCGGGCGCATCCCCGATTCTAAAGGGTGTAGATTCAAAGAAATTCATACAAAGGCCATTCCCATCGAGTGCCGCTCCAAAGCCCATCCTGAAGAAATTCATAATGCCCGATCTCCCAAAGTACAACGAAACCTCGAACCCCAACGAGCACATCACTCCCTACACTCGTGCTGTAAAAGGAAATGGACTGAACGACGACGAGATTTAATCTGTTACGTTAAAAAAATTTGAAGAAATACTTTCAAAAGGGGCCATGATGTAGTATCACAACCTATCCCCGAATTTGATAGACTCATTTGCCATGCTGATAGATTCTTTTATAAAGGCACATGCCAGTGCCATCAAGGTTGCTACAAGAAAATCTGATGTCTTCAAAATCAAATAGAGAGAAAACGAGATGCTATGGGAGTTTGTACCTAGCTTTCAAATGAAACTAATAGAATTACTGCCAGTCTCCGATGATTGGGTGGTGCAGGTCTTCACCCAAGGTTTGAAAGAACGAAGCTCGATAGCTCCGCAGCAACTAAAGATAACTTGGCTGAATATCATGTTGTGACTTGGGCAGATGTCCACAACGTATCAATCAAAGATTAGGGTCGATAATGACCAACTAGGAACCCCCTTGGGCTCAGTATATCATAGCAGGCTCTTGGAAAAGGAAACAAGGCCAAACAAGGCCCCTACACTAAAGATTGAAGAAACGCCCAAGGCGTAATATACCCCAAAATGACCGAAGGGCAATCGAGGTTAGAATCCTCTAGGACTCGAGAGTAGAGCCGGCTTTGATAGACACGCAAGACTGACGAAGACACCTAATTATTTGAGTATAACTTCAACATTGATATTTTAGACATTGTATCGGCCATAGGTAAAATCAAAGACACCAGGTGGCCAAAACCCGTACTATCAGATCCGTCACAAAGGAACCCTAACCTAGTGTGCGAAGTTTACGGCACACACAGTCATAGGACCGAAAATTACAGATAGATCCGAGAAGAAGTAGCCCGACTAATCAACAAAGGTTACCTCTGAGAGTTTCTCAGCGACCAGGCCAAAAATCAATTCTGGGAAAGAGAGGTGAACAGTAAAAATGAAACAAAAGAGCTACAACATGTCATCCACATGATCATTGGAGGAATCGACATCCCACAGGAACCCATTGTCAAACGGACAAAAATATCTATCACCAGGGAAAAGCGGACTCAAGGTTACATACCCAAGGACGCTCTCACATTCAGCGAAGAGGACATCGATACCCTATCTCAGCCTCATAATGATACATTGGTAATTTCTTTTCTTGTGAATACATTTCAAATTAAACGTGTACGTGTGGATCCAGGTAGCTCGGCCAACTTTATCAGGTCAAAGGTGGTGGAGCAGCTCGGACTGTTTGACCAGATCATGCTAGCCTCTCGAGTCCTCAATGTATCCAACATGGCGAGTGAGACAATGATAGGGGAGATCACCTCCTAGTCAACGTGGCCGACACAACACAAAATGTCAAGTTTCATATCATCGAAGGAGACATGAGGTACAATGCCATGCACAGAAGGAAATGGATACACTGTATGAGAGCAGTACCATCAACCCTTCATGAAATGATGAAGTTTCAAACGAAGGACGGAATAAAAATGGTATACGGGGAACATCATACAGCAAGAGAGATGTTCGTAGTGCACGATGTGGCACCGGTATCGAAACCTTCAACGTTGAAGGAGCTAAAGGAAAAGCAAATAGAAAAGTAGTAATCACAAGCTACATTCTCGGCTGCACCTGAGTAAATGAGCAAAGGACCATACTGTGTCCCCAAAGCGAGCAGATGAAGCATATCGAGGCTCGAAATACCATCACTACTATTGTATAACCATCTCCCTTTTATTTACATCTTATACTAACCTGTGTGCAGGTGTCCGATTAGAAAAATTGAAGTACCTTCCAGCTCGAAGACCTTAGGTTTTAAAGCATGCGTTGCACTCCTTTCCTTCGATTAGATTTTATCCCAAGAAGGGTTTTGTCAGTAAGGATTTTAACGAGGCAATATCTATATAATACCTAAGGAGAACTTAACAAGTATTCAATGCTTCTCTTCAATCAACCTTGAATACCAGGGGGCATCCCCCCCCCCCCCCCCGGAGGTCACCTCCCTAGAGAAATCAAGATGAGACAAAGAGGGTCTCAATAGAAAAATGATGTATGGGGCCAAACGATCAAATGAACCGAGTCTGCATAGAATAATCGAACCCTCAATGATGAAAACATGTATACTTGTACCAAGTGATCAAAGGAGTATACCATCAAAACGCCTTGTGCTTCAAAGAAGTTTGCTATTTTTATAAGAAATGGCCCTAAGGCCAGAAATTTCTCGAACACTCAGAATTGACATCAAAAAATTCGTAAGACCTCCAAGCTGAAAAATTCGAGCTCATAAGCCTCAATAAGGTAATATCAAGTTTACAAAGAACGGCTCCAAAGCCAAAAACTTTCGATTTCTTGGGGACTGTTGCTGACTGTCACCCCATCGAGCTATCAAAAACTTGAGACCATAAGACCTCAAGTGCGCAACCTCGAGCCTGAAAGCCCTCCATGTGGCAATGCTAGAAAATGTAAGACATCCATGAGGCAACCTCGAACTCATAAGACCTCGATAAGGCAATACCAAATCTGTAAGACCTCAAGCAAGGCATTATACTTGTGCCAAGTAACCAAAGAATTTGTAAGACCTCAAGTAAGGCGTGTTCAAATTTGTAAGACCTTACAAAAGGCTTAATCTCGATCCTAAAGTCAAGGCTATATATTCAAACTTGTAAGACCCTTAAAAAGGCATAACCTTGATATAAATGCGGAGACTACCTCACTCGGGGACTAAAAGACTACGGCCGAACACAATGGCTACGGTCACAAGGCTCCGATCAAACTAACGCAACTTGGGGATGCCCGAACATCGCCATAAAATCACAAGCCTCCAATTACTTCGAAGATACTTTGAAAAGAATCAGTTAATCAGACTAACCTTGGCATAAGCAAAAGTGCTTTGATCATGTCAACTCCAAAACAATGAAAAGGCTTCGAAATAATTTAGCCATCGAGCGAAACCTTTCAAGGTACTCATCTATCGTTACATAAAGGCTCACAATCGAGTTTCTTATCGAATCATAGAAGAGTCGGACGAACACAAAAACCTCAAAAATTATTTAACGAGGGAAAAATAAACCTATGTTAGAGTTCATACCGACCCAACGTTTAAGAGCCTAAGCGCCAGCCTATATTAGAGATCGTACTAACCCAACACGTGAGAGCCTAAGCGCCAAATTATATTAGAGGAGAGGTCATACTGACCTAACGTGTAAGAGCCTAAGTGCTAGCTTAAAATTGGAAAAGTTAAGGGTCGATGAGCTTAAGTCGAAACCCGACTCAAAGACTGAGCCCGAAATAGTCGACTAAAAAGCGTCTAAGGGCAAATGCATAAGAGCCTACTGGCAAGCCCAATAAGCCCCAGGGCCGATTTGTAAACCTATGAGTTTTTCATTGAAGTTCAATTCATCTGGATAATCATTAACAAGCGTCAAAATTCAAAACAAAAGAAAGGCATACATAAGCAATGGGAAATTAATGAAAGAGGAAAATCGAAAGGTTTTTTTTTATACGTATATGTGAATAATACAAGGCTTCATTTACAATGTTCTCTAAGAGCATAGTACATAGAATCAGAAAAGAAAAGCCTAGTCTACTTTCCCCTCGGGTACTATGGCTCTATCGACCTCTTCCTCATTATCTTCGGCATCAGATATGGGGAACTTGATATCGTGTTTATCTGCCTTGGCCTGCTCTATCTCTTTTGAGAGATCAAAGCCCCTCGCATGGATCTCCTCGAGCGTTTCCCTCCAGGATCTGCATCGGGCATATTTATTGCTTCTGCTCTCCCGATCGGAAGCCCCTCTCAACTCAGCTCAAGCGTTGATAGCTTCTTTTAAATAGACGGCCACTTTCTTATCAGCTTTAGCCCGGGCGTCCATGACCTCGACCTTCATCTTTAAAAGGCCAGACTCAAGCCTTACAATTCTGCTCATCTGGACCAAGCTATTTTTACGAGCATTCTGAAGTTACACCTCGAGGGCAGAGGCCTTGGCCAAAGCATTTTTCTTGGCCGCAACTTGGGCATCTATCTGAGCCTTTAGCTCATTACACTCATAATTGGCCTGACCAACTTCTCCCCAAAGGCATCCCAGGTCCTCCGCCTTACTCTGCAGCTGAAGCATCAAAATATTAATCTCTGAGAATTGAAGAGGAAACATGCATCCCCTCAAAACAAAGGTTATCTATCTCTCGAGGTGGTCTTCGTAGTCCAGGTTTGACTCATATTGTACCAAAGATATATCAAAACCTTAGCCCTTTTATCACAAAGAAGACTAAGGAATTTCTCCCCGTCCAAGGCTTCTCGCAACCAGGCTTCGCGGTGGAGCAGCTCGGACTTGAGCTTGTCAAAGGCCTATGAAAAATAAGCTTAGTGAGAAAATGAAAATGCAAAATCGAAAAACTAACAAAGTCAACATGAACTCACCATAGAACAGAGCCGCTGAGCCTCCTCAAAGGTTGAGCGTACATCTACTGGCCTGATCTCATCGACCCCAGTCAAATTGCTCTCGGTGGGGGCATGATCGCTTGAGACCCCGCTTGATTTAGGCAGCCCCTGTCCTTAAACATCCCTCAAGTACCTTCAACGGGAGAAGAAGACGACAGTAGAAAATTTGTATACTCAAAGTACCTTCGATGTGATAAGGAGAGTGATAACTAGGGATTTTGATGTGTTTCATGCTCCTTGTTGCTTACGCTTTGATTATAAATTCTTACAAAATAGTCCCAAAAGGCTCATAAGTTGTGCTTGATTACAGGTTTGACGAGATGTCAAAGATCGGCTCAAAAGTAGTGAAACCCGCACAAGTATCAAAGACAAAGACAACTCAGGACAAACTAGCCTAGTGCGGCCGCAGTCCATGTCGTGCGGTTCGCACTAGGGAAATTCTGAGACTGGATTTTAAGGCATCTAGCCTAGTGCGGCGGCAGTCCATATGAGGTCTGCACTAGGGAGATTCAGAGACTGGTAAATCAAGTGTAAAAGCAGTGCGGCCGCAGTGGAGATTGTGCGGTCCGCACTAAAGGCTCCGCGACCGCACTACCATTATGTGCGGTCCGCGGAAGAGAAGATCAAAGAGATGTAATTTTCCAAGGTTCAAGCCAGTGTGGTCCGCAGTCATGTTTGTGCGGACTGCATTAGAAACCTCCACGGCCGCGGTCCATTCTGCGCGGTCCGCGGAGCCTGAGTTCAGAGAGCCAAGATTTCAAGTCCAAGAGCCTAGTGTAGCCGCAGTCCATTTTGTGCGGCCCACACTGACCCCGCAGGGGTATTTTTGTCCATTTTTTCCAGCTTAGTATAAATAGAACCTTTTTCCATTTTTTAGGGTATCAGATATCTTAGCATTGTAGTTGCGCTCGTGAGAAGACCTTTCTTAGCCATTTTTGGCACTTTTGCTTAGTTTTAATCATTGAAACTTTGTATTTACATTAGTAATTAATTAATGTCTTTCTCTTCATCTATTTCTCTAATTTTATCTTCAAACATGAGTAGCTAAACCCATTAGCTAGGGTTGTGGCTCACCCCTAGTGTAGGTAATTGATGGGTATTGTGTTTTAAGGTTAGATTGATTATGGGTGTTTGTTATTTGGGTCAATTTTATGATTTAATTTATGAATTAATGGTTGCAAACACTAGTTTGTGCTAAGTTGGCTTGGCTCTTCTTGAGAAAGAGAGCCTAAGTCTCCAAAATTAAATCAACAAGGAATTGGGATGGACTCAAGAGATTTGATAGTCCCAAATAAAGGGTTAAATCTTGAGAGAGTAATTACCCGACTTAAACCCTAGTTTCTCGAGCAAATATGCATACCCAATTGGTCTTGAGAGAGACAATTGTGCAAAAACACTCTTTCTACCGAGAGGTGTAGAGCGGGTAGTATTGAGTAACGGTTATAACATATTTCCTTAATCATGTCAATCGTGCCTTAGATGCAATTAACAATCAATTATCCACCTAGGTGAAGGTCACTACCCTAGTGCCCTTTATACTATTAGATACAACTTGTAGCAATTTACTCTTAGTCTAATTTAGTTACAATTATAATTTGTAGTATGATCATAGTAGAATATATAGAAAAACCAAAAATGAATGGAAGATCAATTAAGAGCATACACACAATCCTAATCTAAATAGATACTCGACTCCAATCCTAGCTCTTTGTGGAATCGATTCCGACCCATAAATTGGGTAAAAGCTATTGTGACCCTCTCTCGCTACTTTTTAGTGGTGCGGAGTTGGCAGCGATCTCTTTTTGGCACCGTTGCAAGGGAACTAACGTTTTTGACTATCTATTTAGTTAGTTTTGTGTATTGTTTGTTGGCCCAAGTTTAGATAAAGTTTTGAAGATTGACAAAATGAACTCATTCATGAACCAGGTCCATCATGTGAGACACAGTGTTGATATGCTTACACATGTGACATACGTGTGAAGAAGATAAGTCTCAAGGATCAATAATAATATCTTCTAAGTTGATCAAAAAGGTTGCATAGGATAAGGAGTTGAAGTCTCCTTATGTGAAGAGAACTACATCCGGATCAAGGATAAAGATTGGAGTTTGAATTGTACTAGGACTCGAATTGGATGAAGGATCAGCAATTCGAGTTTTAATCAAACTCTGATTACTAACTCTATAAATAATAATGATTGTTCTCTTTTACAGGTGATTGCACATACACAGAAGTTAAAATAAATTGAGAGCAAAAGAGCTAGGCGATTTTGCAAGCAATTTGTGTGTGATTCAAGGGTGCAAATCTGAAGCTACATGAACCAGAGTGAAGAACCAATTCCATTATGTCTTTCTTTATATCTAGTTCAATTGTAGTAGGTATTTTCATATTGTACCTTCCAGCTTTTATAGAAGCAATTGTATTAGGTACTTTGAGTATTCAAGTTAGAGTTAACTTGAAGGTGTCGCAACAGTTGAGGCTGTGTGCTACACTAGGATTAGAGTTTAATCCTTAGGTTTACAAGAATTTGTAAATGCTATTTTGGCTCAGTGACTTTAGTGGAAGTTTGGGAAAATCCTACTGAGTAGTAGGTTGTGCTTTTTTCACCTTTTGAGCCAAGTGTTTTCCACGTAAAAATCTTTGTGTTCTTTGTTTTATGCACTCTTAATTCTGCAAACAGTTATAGTAAGTACATCTAGAATAACCAGGTTCTTCTAGTGCAAAAATTAGGTACCACACAAATCACCCCCTCCCCCTCTTGTGTGGTATTGACGTTTAGAACATCAATTGGTATCAGAGCAGGTTATCCTTGAAGAGGCTAACACCTTAGGAGAAGATCAACAATGAGTGCACTACCGGGGAACTGGGAAGGGCAATCCACTTCTAGGTCTCCACTTTTCAATGGTCAGCACTATTCTTGGTGGAAGAATAGAACGAGAGATCACATTATAGGGGAAGATTATGAACTTTGGGACATAGTAACTGATGGTCCCCTAGCAACTACTAAGAAGAATGCTGAAGGAATTGATGTGCCAAAAACAAGGGCTGATTGTACTGCTGAGGACCCGAGGAAATGGGAGAAAAATGCTAAGGCCAAGAAGTGGCGTGTATGTGGACTAGGACCAGACGAGTACAGTAAGATCCAAAGTTGTACAACTGCTAAGGAAATATGGGGCACTCTACAAGTGGCTCATGAAGAAACACCTCAAGTGAAAAGATCAAGAGGAACACTTCTGTATTTTCAATATGAGAATTTTACTATGAAGGAAGGAGAAACTATCCATGAGATATACACTAGATTCACCACTTTGACAAATGAACTTGAATCTCTTGGAAGGATTATCCTTGAAGAAGATAAAATTGAGAAGATTCTGACAAGAGTTCTGCCAGTCACTTGGGAAAGCAAAATAACTGCCATTCAGGAATCCAAGAACATTGCTACCCTCAGACTGGATGAACTAATTGGAAATCTAACTGCCTATGAAATGAGGAGACAAACCATGAAGATGGATACCCCCAAAAAGGAGAGAAGTTTAGCTCCCAGAATTGCTAAAGGTGCAGATTTGGAAGATGATGAAGTGGCTATGATCACTAGGGATTTCAAGAAGTACTTGAAGAGAGGAAAGGGTTTTCCAAGAGGTACAAACTTCAACAAATCAAGAGCTCCGGAGAAACAGACCAATGAGGGATGCTACAAGTGTGGTAAGACTGACCACATGATCAAAAACTGCCCTCAATGGGAAATTGAGTGGAAGAAAGAAAGAGTTGAACGAAGGAACATGATCAACCAAAGAGAAACAAAGGTTCAACCAAGGCAATGATTGCTACTTGGGGAGAAACTTCAGATGAAGACTCAGAAGATGAAGCTGAGGAGGAGCAAGCACTAATGTCCATTGGAGAATCAGATGAAGAACAAGAGGTAAGTATTTTTCATCTCAAAGACAAGATTAAATTCTTGTCTAAAGAAAGGCTGGCTGAGTTATTAATAGACTTCATTGATGAGTCTGAGATAATTAATAATGAGAAAGAAGTTCTGTCTAGGGAATGTATGATTCTAAAAGCAAAATGTAAAAATCTAGAGTCTAGGGCTAGTGAGAGTGATAACAAAAATGCTGAGTTGAAGAACCAGGTTCTCGAACTTGACAACAGTGTCCTAGAACTTAGGTCTGAAAATCTGAAACTGAAATTAGGAACAGGAAAGAAGATAGCTGATCACATATATCTCACTCTAAAGAAAAACTGGGAAAAATAAAAGATGAATTATACAGGATAGATGAATTAATCAAAGTCTTAAAAGAAGATATAGGAAAGGTAAAACATGAACTAGATAGAACTTGAAAGTGGAACAAAGCCTCTGATGCTCTCTCCTAGTTGCAAGAGCATCATAGCAGTAACAAAAGAGGAATTGGCTATGGGACTCAAGCTTCTAAATGGGATCCAGAAAGCAAATACCTCACTCTTCCTGAAAATAAAATCTGCACACACTGTGGTAAGACTGGCCATTACAAATATGAATGTAATGCAAAAGAAATGGCCAGTCAAAAGAACAAAGTTTTTGTTAAAGAAAAGAATAAGTTTCCAGGATGGGCAAGAAAGAATTTAATTCATCCTTTTACTTATAGAAAGGGACCCAAACTATTTTGGGTTCCTAAAACTAACCCCTGATTTCCTTTTGCAGGTCCAAGTGAAATGGATGAGCCAAATATGGTACATGGATAGTGGCTGCTCAAAACATATGATTGGGGACAAGGACCAGTTCCTTTCACTTGAGGACTTAAAAAGAGGTAATGTCTCCTTTGGTAATGGAAAGAAAGGTGAGATCATTGGGGTTGGAAAGGTAGGCAAGACTGATTCTCATTCCATAGAGAATGTCTACCTGATAGATGGCTTGAAATATAGCTTAATAAGTGTGTCACAATTGTGTGACAGAGGTAACCTTGTGGATTTTACCTCCACCAAATGCTTTGTGATTAACCTTGTCACTAACAAGATTGTTTTGCAGGGAAAAAGAGTTAACAATATTTACATTGTAGATTTGTCAACTCTTTCAGAAAATGAACTCACTTGCTTAAGTGTGTTAGTTAATGATCCCCTCCTATGGCACAAAAGACTTGGGCATGCAGTCTAATCCAGCTAAACAAATTAGTTTCCAAGGACTTGGTTGTAGGTCTACCTAATATCAAGCTCAAGGAAGACAAAGTTTGTGAGGCATGTGCAAGGGGGAAGCAGGTAAGGTCATCCTTCAAATCCAAGAAAATGGTAAGTACGTCCAAGACGTTGGAACTAGTTCATATGGATCTATGTGGTCCAATGAGAACCATGAGAAGAGGTGTAAAGAAGTATGTAATGGTGCTAGTTGATGACTATTCTAGATTCACCTGGGTTTTATTTCTAACTTCCAAAGATGAAGCATTTGACATGTTTTCTGCATTTGTTAGGAAGACTCAAAAACAATTAGGAAATCATCTTGCATCCATTAGGTCTGATCATGGAATTGAGTTTGAAAACTCTAAGTTTGCTGAGTTCTGTGATGAAAATGGCATAGATCACAACTTCTCTGCCCCTAGGACTCCATAACAAAATAGAGTAGTTGAAAGGAAAAATAGAACTCTTGAGGATATGGCTAGAACAATGTTACTATCTAGCAAACTGCCTCACAGCTTCTGGGCAGAGGCTATAAACACTGCATGTTATATCATAAATAGATGCATGACCAGACCTCTAGTAGAGAAGACTCCCTATGAGTTACTTAAAGGGAGAAAACCAAATATATTCCATCTTAGGGCATTTGGTTGCAAGTGCTATGTGCACAATAATGGAAAAGACTCCCTAGGAAAGTTTGATCCCAGAAGTGATGAGGGAGTATTCTTCACATAGCAAAGCTTATAAAGTTTTTAATAAAAGAACTCTGTGTGTAGAAGAAAGTGTGCATGTAGTATTTGATGAAAATAACATTCTTTCTGAGAGACATGAACATGAAGATGAAGCCATTGGACTGGCCAAAGATTTGGCTGAAGAATCAGCTCAAGTCAAAGTGGCACCTACAGAAGGAACAGGTGATGGAATAGGTTATTCCTTACACGGCTACCTGACAGGGAGAAGAAATCAAAAAGGAATTGAAATAAACTCCTTGAAAGAACCTGTTCCTCATCAAATTGCTGAAATATCCAACAGAAGCCAGTTGGTTGCAAAACCTCACAAGTATCAAAGTTCTCATCCCATTGAGAACATTATCATTGATCCAACATCTGGAGTCAAAACAAGATCACAATTAAAGAATTTGTGTGCTTTTGATGCTTTCTTATCTATCATTGAACCTAAAAATATTGTTGAGGCTTTGCAGGATGCAGATTGGTGAATGCAATGCAGGATGAGCTAAACCAATTTGAAAGAAGTCAAGTTTGGCACCTAGTTCCACGACCCAAGGATAGATCAGTCATTGGCACTAAATGGGTCTTTAGGAACAAACTTGATGAAGATGGAACTATCACAAGGAACAAGGCAAGGTTGGTGGTCCAAGGTTACAGCCAAGAAGAAGCAATAGACTACGGTGAGACATTTTCTCCAGTTGCAAGACTAGAGGCAATCAGACTTCTCATAGCCTTTGCAGCACATATGGAATTCACTCTTCATCAAATGGATGTCAAAAGTGCCTTCCTGAATGGCTACTTGAAGGAAGAAGTATTTGTGAAACAACCTCTAGGGTTTGAAAGCAAAGAATGTCCTGAACATGTACAAACTGGACAAGGCTCTCTATGGACTCAAACAGGCACCAAGAGCATGGTATGAAAGACTGTCAAAATTCCTACTGGAGTATGGGTACAAGAGAGGTAAAATAGATAGTACCTTATTCTTAAGGGAAAAAGGTAAGGACCTTCTTGTTGTACAAATTTATGTTGATGACATAATCTTTGGGGCCACCACTGACAAGCTAAGCAAAGAGTTTGCAAAACTAATGGGAAGTGAATTTGAAATGAGCATGATGGGTGAGCTTAACTTCTTCTTAGGATTGCAGATCAAACAAAGCCAAAATGGAACCATGATTCACCAGCAGAAGTATACAAAAGAACTAATCAAGAAGTTTAAAATGGAGGATTCTAAAGAAATAGATACACCTACTGCAACTGCCACTAAATTAGATATCGATGAACCTGGTTCATCAGTTGATCAGAAGTTGTATAGAGTATGATTGGTTCACTTTTGTATCTTACTGGCAGTAGATCTAACATTGTTTTCAGTGTAGGGCTTTGTGCTTGATTTCAGGAAAATCCAAAAGAGTCTCACTTGACTGTTGTCAAAAGGATATTGAGATATCTAAAAGGCACTACTGAATTATGTCTTTGGTATCCTAAAGGTAGTAATTTCAATCTAGTAGGATATGATGATGTTGACTATACAGGTTTCCTAGTGGATAGAAAAAGTACCTCAGTTATGGAACACTTCCTTGGTTCATGTCTTGTATCATGGGCTACCAAGAAGCAAAATTCAGTAGCTGTATTTACTGCTGCAGCTTCTTGTTGTGCTCAATTACTATGGATTAAACAAANACATCTTCATCAAAGCACTGAATCGGGAAAACTTTGAAAGGAACAGGTTGGAATTAGGGATGATTAAGATCACCTAAAAAGGAACCAGTTCAGAATGCAATGAAAAAAAAAATTGATTTTTTTTTATTTTTGGTTAGAAGGTCTGACTTTGTGTAAATATCTAGACTAATTCTTACTCAATCTCATACTCTAATCAATATACTCCTATGACGTGTGTTTACATTAATTCATTGATCTCTTACAAAGTTTTTTTTCTATTATGATATATGAGGCATAATCAAGAGAAGTTCTACTTGAAGAACCTGGTTCATCAGTATATGCTCATGAAAAAAGGTCAGGTATGTTTCTATACTTTGCACAATTAAAAAATTAAATATTCCAATTATGAGCAGAAGTCCTATTCTAACCAGAACTCCTAAAAATGTAACCATTGAGCATTGAACCAGTTTCATTCTCCTAGAATTCTAAAGAAAACGAGACTTTTTCCTAAAAAATAGTGTCATTCATCTATCTCTTAAAGACCAGAGTCCTAATGGGATTAGACTCCTGATTGACCACTGCTAAAAAGCCTGTCGTTATTGCTCCTAATCATACTTCACTTTAGATACACTCCAAATATTCCTATTTCAGTCCATAACCGTCATTAAGTGCTAAACCTCTGATCATACTCTTTCTCTCCAAAAATCTCCAAAATCACCAAAACTTTTCAGAAATCCTTCACCATGACTAATCCTCAAGAAAATCCAGGAACTCCCCCACCTGTATCTCCCAACACATCCTCATTTGCACCCCCTAGTGACAACCCTAAACCCAGATTCTGCCGCCAAAAGATGTTGGCAAGAAAGATTGTAGCTACTGGTGTGTTCTGAGAATGGCTCTGAACGAAAAATTGAGAGCCAGCCAGAAAAAGGAGAGCTCTAAAAAGGAATCATCTGACTCGAGTTCTGAGTCTGAGGCTTTTATTTCTGCAATCGATGGAGAAGAACGTAGGTCTTCTGACTCGGACAAGAATCAAGAAAACCCTAGGGAGGTAAATACATGCTATGTTTTTTCTGATGTATTCAAGAAAGTGGACAATAGGTTTGTGTTGGTGGGTTCTGTGAAAGATGTAAATGAGGGAGAGTCGAGTAGAAAGGGAAATAAAAATAAAGATAAAATTCTTTCCATTTGTGGAGGAATAGAGGAGAGTAGCAACAAGCCAGGGGGAAGTGAATCCGGGGAGGCTGCTGAAGGTCTTGTGCACCTGAGTGAACAATAAGATGAACCAAGTTCATCTGTGGAAAAAACCTTGGCTGACATTCTGAAGAAGGTTGGAGAAAGCTATGATCCCAAGAAGCGCAAAGCTTCTTCTCAAAAGGCTCCAACTGCCTCTAAGACAACAAAGAAGAGCAAGGTGTCATCTTCTAAATCTACTATCCCTTTAGCACCAAAGGTGAAAGCTACTAGAAGCAGGGTAAGGCAAAGTGAGGCTGAGTTACAGAAAGCCCTAGAGGCAATCAAGAAAAAGAAGAAGGAAAAGGTAAAAGCTAAAGTTGTGGAAAGTTATGTGGCTGCAGAAGAAGAGGATGAGGAGATGGATCTGGTCCATCAGGAAAGAGGTACAACTGAGAAGGATCACATTCCTACACCAAAGAAGTCCAAGACTTCTACCAAGAAGTCTTCAGAATCTGTATCGGTTGAACCGTCCATGGCAAAAAGAAACAGGTCTACAGTCAAAGGAAAATAAGTGAAAGTTCCTGAAGAAGAAGGAGCATGGAGTGGAGAGAAGAAGAAGAGGAATCTGAAAAGGAACATAACAGATTTGTCCTCTTTGGCAGGAGAAAGATCTTGAAAGGAAGAATTCTGAAAGACCTGGGGGAGCCAGACATGAAAGGATTGGTTTATTCCCTGAATGTACAGGGGTGGAAGGACATGGTTCTTCAATTGGATGGCAGGCTGGCAAGAAAAGAGCTGATCGAGTTTATGGCAAATGCCACAGTGGTGAATGGGGTTGTTACCAGCTTGGTAAGGGGAGTTAAGGTACAATTTGATGCACCTAAATTGGTCAGAATTCTAGACATACCCTATAAGGGCTATGATGACTATACTAGGCAAAGGTGGCCTTGTCTAGATTCTCTCCCTTCTGCTCTCCAAATCACCAGAAATTTCTGTGATACCAAGTCTGCCGAAGAAGTGCCTGAGGCTAGATTTGTGCAAAAGAGTGAGATGAAGCCTGAGCATAAGGTGCTTTTTGAGTTTGTGAACAAGTGTTTGTTGCCCAGACAGGAGAGAAGGCACACTACAAATTATATGGACTTGGTCCTTCTGGAGTGTCTTGTGAGAGAAAAGCAGATTAACTGGCCTGCTTTCATTATCAAGCTACTGGATAGAGTGATCAATAGCTCCAAGGCCCATGCCACACCTTATGGGTTTATACTGACAATTGTCTTGGCCAAGTTAGATGTGCCATTGAAAAAGTGGGAGATGGCCTCCAGCAAAGAGCACTTTGGAATCAAAACTCTGCAGGCTTGTGACTATCTGCTAAGAGTAACTCCAGTTGAACCTGGTTCATCCTTGAAGACTCCTGTGAACAGCAAAGTTAGGGCATTGGTTCTAGAGTCTGGAATAAAAGATGCAGAAATTGCTAGGCTCCAGGCTCGCATTGCTGAACTAGAAAGTGAAAGAAATGGCCTTAAAGATGAGATAGAAAAGGAAAAAGAAAAGAGTGAAGGGATGCTCCAAACAATGCTCAATCTTCTTCAATCCCAACCCTCTAGTTCCTCCAAGCCCTAGAACCAATTTAGAAACCCCCTCAGTGACCTAGATTCGGGACTTTTATCTGTTTTTGCTCATGGTTGGATGTTTGTTTTTCTTTTTGTGGTCTGTTTTGTAGAAACATCTCCTAATCAATAACAATGTGCTTTGTTTTCTCTTGTTCTATGAAACTTCTGACCTTAATAGTTAAATTTTTTGTGAAGTTGATTATTGATTAACTAAATCATGTTTTCACTTGCAGTTGCCCCAGTGGCTATGAGTAAAAATTAACATCTGGGATTCATATAATATGCAACTTTTCAATGATGCCAAAAGGGGGAAGAGATATTGTGCTTTACTTTGTATTCTGAAATAAAGTGATATTTATAACCTGATTAAACTTGGTCCTTAATGATAAGTTAACTTAAAGTGTGAAAATTAAGCTAAGTTCCACAGGGTCTCTGATCAATAAAAGCACAGTGTTTGTCATCATCAAAAAGGGGGAATTTGTTGGCCCAAGTTCAGATGAAGTTTTGAAGATTGACAAAATGAACTCAGTCATGAACCAGGTCCATCATGTGAGATACGGTGTTTAAATGCTTACACATGTGACATACATGTGAAGAAGATAAGTCTCAAGGATCAGCAACAATATCTTCTGAGTTGATCGAAAAGGTTGCATAGGATAAGGCCTATGCGTACCGAACTTTTGAGATTAGAGCTAAGGCCGAACTTCCCGAAATTCAATACCAACCATGCGTACAAGTCATAATACCTAAAGTGAAGCTGCTCATGGCCTCAAACTGCTGAACAACGCGCTAGAGCTTAAGACGACCGGTCGGGTCTTTACATTCTCTCCCACTTAAACATACGTTTGTCCTCGAACATGCTAAGAACTGAGCTGGAGTTGTCTGAAATCACAGTTAAGCACCTTGTGCACCTATCTGTGCTACCACAACTAAGTTGAGCGTATTAGCTCGATCAATTCTTAAGATATTCCCTTTTATTCAAGCAAATAAACTTAGAGCCCAATTCCAACGTCCGAAATTCTCTGCCAGGCCTGCTTCCAATATATGAACACTATATCAGTCACTACATGAGGTACCAGAACATGACAGGATGCCTTTGCTGAATTCTCACCATGTATCACATTATTCACAGGACCATAATAACATTCTCTGATTATAATAACCAACATTCCCTGAATCTGATGCTCGCAACACATCTCATGATATATATAAGTCTTGTTCCAACTCTCGCAATACCGCCACGACAGAAGAGAGATGTATAAATTTATAAACAACTGCCAAGTCAACAAATCATTGTGTCTATACTTCTGACAAGAAGCATTACCTCATTCTGAACCAAATAATAATCTTTGATCTTTAATATACTTATATAATCCAACTGCACTAATCCCAGATCCAATAATATTGTCTCACCCAATATAAACTGCTCAGGCAATAAGCTACCCTGATCATGATCAAAAGTCCCATATGATGTCGTAACGTGCCAATAGTCTACAAGCTCGAATGTGATACATAAAAAAACCGAACTCAGGAAGGGACTACTCAACTCACGCGACTAATATGAACTTTCCTCAGAAAATGGGAAACAAAACACACAAAAATAGGTATAGGGAATTGTACTCAACATCATACTGTTGTGACGTGCAACCCGATCCAAACAACATAGCCGTGGTGACGTGCCACCCGATCCACACATAAAATTCACATAAGAAGATACATACTGAGCTAAATCACTCATTACTACAAAATACCAAATATCGGCCACAAGCACGCTAAGTGCATAATACCATCCTTGGGAGATAGATAGTGCCATAAGCTACAAATTCAAGCACAACTGAAGTGAAATATATGATCTGAATCTCTAGATCCATCCTGCTCACATAACACCATCACTACGCGGAACGTCAACACATAAGAAATTTACCAAGCCGTTTCGCAACTCACACGGCACAATATAGCATTACATGAAATAGTCGACGACGAAATAACATCCAACGTCCGAATACTCCTCCATAAGGGGCGCTATGCTGATATGAACACATTCGGCCTAATATAGAGCCTATATTCATATTTAAAACCATTCACAGGCCTCAAGCCAATTATGATCGTACCGAACTAGGCCAATAATCTTTCATGGGTCCATAATAAACCCCTTTTTCCCATAATACAGAAGAACAACCATCATCACCGAAGCAATCCTCCACAGTCCAAAACTCAATAAACCGAATGCCCTCCAGGAATAAATTATCAAATTAATGATATCACCACAATATTCTTACTTGGTTTCATTCTTTAATCAATCAAGTGACTACATGCCACACTTATACAATCTTCCTGCGGGGCACGCTCCCACGACATTTCGTAATAGATAACAAGTCTGCACATCCATACTACCGGCCGCACTAACGCTGAAAAGTGATCAAGAATCCATAACCAAAGTGCAAAGCCTCTTTCACAAAACACCGATCTCAGGTGATGCTAAAGACAATTCCAACTTATTCTAAACATTCAAATCCCTTTCATGCTCATCCTAGCTCGTGACATCCTTGCCAATACCAAACCGCAACCTTGATCCTCACTTTTAAATTTCATACCACTCACTGCACCTAACATGCCAACATGTAATAGTACACGAATTTCACTGTAACTCCTTAACACTAATATGGTAAACACTTCATCACCTAGAAATTAACTCATTTCGAGAGAACCATAGCAACACGCAATTGAATTCTCATAACCCTAGAAAATGCAACTTTTCAAGTAGTAGTCTAAGCCACCATAGCCCTTTCCGGGATCCGCCTACATATAACAGGCTATAATACTAAAATACTTTCGAATAAAATCAATTATGGCGGCCTACAAGCCTCACATGTACCGTCACAAATCACTTGCATAACTTAATCACGCTGAAGGAACTAATCACTGCCACCAGTGTGCCAATTCAACCATGGCTAGCCAATCCAACCTTTTCATATTTATCCTTAATTGCCTTAGAATAATAATAACTTCATTCAACACATAACGCACTCAACCTAAGTGACCTTGTAACACGAGACCATGATGTCTCAAATCCCACGAACCACTTCATATCTTCCTTGTGCACATATTCACATCTCGACTGGTACATCCATTCTGATACTTTCTCCATGGATTCGAAGTCATTTTATCTCATTCCCCCAAATGTTACACTGCAATCCGAAGATAATATAGAACATTCCAAGCCTCTTTTCATAATCTGCTGCGAAAGCTTGATTCTTAACCATACTTATGGGCTCAAAATCATTAGGCACCACATTATAACTTTTGAATCCACTAGGACCATCGCTGAGAGCCATCCACTCCGGCTTGGTCCCGAATACAAATAGCTCTGAGGCTCCATTGACACATGAACACCAATCTGGATGAAGCACCCGACTGAATCACTTCCTTGTAAATCACCTCCGTACGAAGCACAAATCTTTAGTCTTACCAAAACTTGAGCATGATCCAATCAGGCCAACTATAGCACACTTTTACCAATTCCTTTGCTCAAATTACCACTTATGTTCTTTTCCCTTAACCGAAAAAACTTGCCAATACGCCGATAACCCGAAACCTCATAAGAAGATAATCATACAAAACCATCGTAGGTGGTGGGACTCTCCCACTTATCTTGAAGCCACCATTACACAACTCTGGAAGCCAACGAGATTCTTTCTTCATTGTTGACATGATCTAGCACAACCAACCCACCACGTTCCTCGAAATCTTTCTGTAAAAACATTTATGAATACTCTGAATCATTAACCACATTCACATGTTCGGCCTCTTTACCAGATAGCCAAGAGGATATTTCACATAAGCTTCGCCAACCAGACTACTGATTCGCTCATAGGAGATAACCCACCTACGGAGATTACACGCCGACATCTTTCAACATCGCTACACGAGGTATAATCACTACGTCATCCATAACCCATCATGAGCTCGTGCTCATCCACCGATTGTACTAGTTCGTTCACTTCTTAGGGACATCAACTAAATGTGCAACGGTACCTCCAAATTCAAGGTCATGTTGCATCCTTCTTTATATTTATCAACTCCTTTTTGTTGTATTAAATCTCCCGCTGTATAATTGCCGATATTTCAAATTAAGCCTGTAGACCCAGTCACCGTCCATCCTGAATCCCAAATCACTCTAGACTTTTTCTCCAGGTGTGTAGTTATCCTGCCACTGATCCCACATGCTACTCTGCCACTCTCCCACTTTGGGCAAACTCGCTTCTTTAAGAAACTATTCGACCTCCACTTCTTACACCTGGCCTTCTAGAAGTTTAACCACCGTACGACACTTCCCACACATCCTTTCTTATCCTTTGCTGATCAGCTGATGCCTTAGATAAAAATCTATCTTAGTAGCACTTGAGACAATAGACCGCTACTAACTTTTAAACCTTTCTGAAGATCATTTCTTCTCATGCCATCACATTATAAACATCGATTCAACCTTGAACCACCACACCCCGCGATCTCTGATAGCCGCTTTTCCATTGCTATCTTATAATATCCTACCCCAAAGGTGAATTGTAGAAGTCTTAGCACCGGCGAACTTAGTACATTAAACAAGGACAACGACACCTCATCACAGATGAAAATTCCACCACGCTCATAAATACTAAGCCTCGTTACTCCATCAGCCCAAATCTGAACATTCTTAGCCCGATTGCCTTTCCCCCATCAGGGATAAATATCGAATCTTTAAATCATGCATTGAGTAAACCTCCCTTCAAGTCATTCACTGCCCCGACATGTAGGCAAGCATCCTACCATCATATCAATACTGCACGACAACAGTTCATAAGTACCATGGCAACTTGTGCCGAGCCTCAGAGCTCTCAAAAGTACAACTACTGAGCTGAAACGACAGAATTTCCTTCCACAAGGCGACGACAATGGCTCAAACAACCACGCAGAGATAAATATCCCATACCACATTTGTAGTACCATTACAATTACTCACTCGCCAATTTGTGACCAGCGCTTCACCTCACATAAGATTGAGCGGGAAGGAAAATAAGGCATAAGCCTAAAAGGGAATCAAATCGCACGATGAGGAAATCAAGAAGGGAAGTGCTCCTAACAATCCTGTAGCCTCTCGAAGATAAGTACAGACGTCTCCGTACCGTTCTGCAAGACTTTACTAGACTCGCTCATGACTCGTGAGACGTAAGGGAACCTAGTGCTCTGATACCATGTTGCCACGACCCAAAATCCACTAAGGGTCGTGATGGCACCGGACAGGATTGTCAGGCAAGCCAACACTAAATAACTAGTAACTTCTCATCTTAGATATTTCTGAATTCACTTCTTTTATACATTTAAACAATAAAGAATAAATTCCACTGAATAAATAATGATATCTTTAACAATTTTAAAATACTGAATAATCCCATAGACATCACAGAACCCGGCGTCACAAGTGCATGAGCAATTACTAAGCAATCGAATAAAGTACAATAACTGTCCAGAATACAAATTGGACATAAAGTAAATACAATACGCTGAAAGAGACTATATTGGATGTGTTTCACCTCGAGAAACTAGTCTCCGTATCATCTTTGTTGCTACGCCTAGTACGCCACTATAATTACATATGCATGTGCGACAAAAATGCACAGCAAGTGTAGTATGAGTAGGAAAACAACGTGTACTCAACAAGTATCCCGCCTAATCTCGAAGAAGTAGAGACGAGAGATCGACTTCGACACTTACTAGTGGTCCAATAATGATACACAATTGATATAATAAAATCAAGGATTTTTATAAAGTATGGTTGTAACTCAACAGAATGAAACAAGTAAACAATTCTTTTATTCATAAGGAAATTCCCAAATTTTGTTTTCATCAATTATACAATTATTCTCAAGCTAGGGAGTGACAATATCAACTTCAATGAATTTCAAGGCAAGTAATACAAGCATGCACAAATCATGTCGAGGTCCTACTGTCCGATCCGACAATATTTAAATTGTGCACTGCCAGAGGGTTGAATGGCATGAACCATAGATGCATCTATTTAATCTACCGAGGCGTTCGGCCCGTTCCACAATAGATAGCCACATTGAAATAGTCAAATCAATAATTCATCAAGGAGCAATTATTCAGGTAAAGGCAGGTTTCTCCTTTAAAAGTCAAGAAATGATATCTAGCCTTTTAGAAATTCATTTACACGTTCGATATGTTTTAAGCATTTTTGAAATTTGTCAAAGGTTGCAAATATTACAAGTAAAACATGCTTTTGGGCCCTAAACTACCCAGACTTAAGCATAATAGTAGCTATGCATGGACCCTCGTCACCTTGTACGTACGTAGCCCCCACAAATAGGAGCACATAACAAATTAACTCACCTAAGCGGACAATTCCCTCTTACAAGGTTATAAAGGAGACTTACCTCGCTTCGAAGTAACCGGCTTCCAAGCCCTTCCGGCGACTCAAATTGATGTACAATGCTCCAAAACTAGCCAAGAAATGAGAAAATCCATAAATATAGGCTCTAATACTCACAGCAATTCAATTTAGATAAATTCCTAACTCCGCTCAAAAAGTTAACAAAATCGCCCTCATGCCCACGTGCCCGGACTCCAAAAAAACTCACAAAATTCGACAACCCATTCAAATACGAGTTTAACCATACCAATTTTATCAAATTCCGATAAAGAATCGACCTCCAAATCTAGAATTTTTATTTTTAAAAAGTTTACAAATTTTCTCAAATTTCTTCCATTTTATTCACTAATACTTGACGAAAATAACCATGGAATTATTAAATATAATCACTTTTGGATATAGAACACTTATTCCAATCTATATGGTAAAAATCACCTCAAAAATCGCTTTAATCCGAGCTCCATAGCTCCAAGAATGAGTAAAAAATCTCGGACTGCTCAATTTATAAATTGCCCAGCATTTTTGCACCTGCGATTACTGTTCACGCAGGTGCGGTACTATTCACGCATCTGCGAAAAATACAACAGCTGCCTAGAAATTTCAGCAGCTTTTAATTTCACTAAAAATACTCTAACACCATCATACGAACTCGAAATTTGACGATTTTTGTTCCTATGAGTCACAAATAATAATAATAAGAACCTATTACTTCAATCGAAACTCAATTCGGAGCTCATTTACTCAATGTGATACCAATTTTGCTCGTTAAACAATTAACTCATGTTTTGCGGTAAAAACTCAATCGCAACTTGATGAAATTAGACCAAACTTTCCAGATCACTCCTACAATTCATTATCAAAATCCCGGAAGTCTCAAAATTGAGTTTCAATCTTTAGAACTAAAAATGGACCTTTGGATCATTACATGCTTATGCTCAAAACGCCAAACTCTTTGAAAAACTCTTCCAAAACTCATCCGAGCCCCATGGGGTCCCAACCAAGTATACTAACAAGTCTCATAACATGACACGAACTTAGTCGATGCATCAAATTATATTGAAAAACACAAAAACGTGAATCACACTCCAATTCAAGCTTAATGAACTTTAGAATTTCAAACTTCTGCATTCGATGTCGAAACCTATTAGATTATGTCCGATTGACCTCAAATTTTGCATACAAGTCACATTCGACATTACGGACCAACTCCAACTTCCGAAATTGGATTCCGACCTCGATATACAAATTCCACTTCCGATCAAACTCCTCAAAAACCTTCAAATTTCTATCTTTAGTTAAATGATTCCAAAATGACTCACGGACCTCCGAATTCACTTTCTATCGTGCTCCCATGTCACGACCCGAATTTCCCACTATCGGGATCGTGATGGCGCCTACTCGTGGTATCTAGGCAAGCCAACTTATTTACCTTTTCATCACTAAACAATTATCTTAACAGCCTATAGCATCAATAGAAAACATTAATTCTAATGAGAACAATAGCGGAAGTCTGTCTGATAAATACGAATCAAAATACGGAACAGTTAAATATATCCTCTACCCAAGATTTGGTGTCACATTACTCGCAAACGTCTAAGAATAAACTAAATACAAAGGTCTGAAAGAAATATAACAGTTGTCTGTCTCGAAACAATGAGGCAACAGTCAAATAAGAAAAAGCATAAAGAAGAGACGCCGGGCCTGAGGACGCCGGCAAGGCTACCTCAGTTTCGTGATAATGAAATCCCACTCCCGTACTACTGTTGCTGCTACTCCTCAAAACCTGGACCTGTGCAAAAATGTACAGAAGTGTAGCATCAGCACAACCGACCCCATGTGCTGGTAAGTGTCTAGCCTAACCCCAGCGAAGTAGTGACGAGGCTAGATTGGACACCACATAAACCTGTGCAGTTATAAATATACAACGGAACATTGAATACAAGGCAATTAACAGCATGGGAGGGGGAGACATGCTATGGGGAGATACAATCTCAACAATAATCCCAAACAACAAACTAGAACAACTTAGATTCACAATGAACAAGGAAACAATTCTCAATACAAACACACGGTATCAATAACTATTACGGCGTGCAATTCGCTCCACAAATATCACTGTTGCGGTGTGCAACCCGCTCCACAAATATTATTGTTGCAGCGTGCAACCCGACCCATACCATTTATCAGGTATCACTGTTGCGACGTGCAACCCGACCCTCATATATCATTATTGCGGCGCGCAACCCGATCCTCAATATCATTTACAGTCTGACTCCCCAAAACAACAGTCACAATTAAGGGGCATAAAAATAAGCAGTTATTTGAAAAAAAATCCCGGCAAGGGAAAGAACCAACAATTCAACCAAATGCCCCGGCAAGGAATAATTAACAACGCTTGCTCTTTCTTATTTTTCTTATCTTTTAATTCACTCTACTATTTTGAGCCCAAGCTCCAAAGAATCAAGTCGTTTTATACACTCCCAATATTCGTATCACAATTCTAGCTAATGCTCCCAGGAATCAAATAATCATTTTACCGTTCACATGTTATTCACAACATATCAAAATTCTCCAATAAACACAGAGTTCACAACCAAGTCATGGTAATCACATTATAAGGACTCACGGTTATGCTAGACACCGATGTATAGATACTCGTCACCATGCCTATACATCGTACTCGATCACATAGCATTTAGCAACAAGACTCAACTATTATTCCCTCAAGCTAGGGTTAAACCAAAAACTTACCTCAAAGCCTTGAAATCCACTTAATCCTCAACTATAGCTTTACCTCGTGGTTCAACCTCCAACTCGCTCGAATCTAATCACAAATTACTTGCATATATTAACAAATGCTACATGAATCGATTCGAATGTATAGAAAATGCATTTCCCAAAGTATGTTCAAAATCCCCAAAATGCCCCCGGGCCCATGTGGTCAAAACCCGAGGTTCGAACCAAAACTCGGTTACCCATTCCCCCATGAACTCAAGTATATAAGTTATTTTGGAATCGGACCCCAAATTGAGGTCCAAAACCCCCAATTTTGGAAACCCTAGGTTCTACCCTAAGTTCCCAAATTTCAAGTTGAAATTATGTTTAAAGATGATGAGGAGTAAAGAAAATCAGTTAGAAATCACTTACAAATCGTTTTGAAGAAGAAGAATCGTTTGGAAAATCGCCTCTTATATTTTTGGATTTTGAAAAAGTGTAAAATAACTGAAAATCTCGGATTTGTATACTTCACTGAAGAACCGGCGTGGACCGCATAAGAACGTCCCGCAGCCGCGCCAAGGAAAGAAGGGGAAACAACTCTCTGAACCTACCCAACACGGACCGCACGATTTTGGTGCGCGGCCGCGCTGGTGGACTTGCACTTGGGGCCTTCTCTGAATCTCCCAGCGCGGACCGCACGAATTTGATGCGCGGCTGTGCTGGTCGGCCTGAAATCTACTGGTCCTCTAAACCTAGCCACCCGAACCGCGCAGAAATGCACTGCGGCCGCGCGGCTTCCAGCGCGGACCGCGCGGAAATGTACTGTGGCCGCGCTGGGGGTCTGCAACTAAACCTGCAATATCTGCTATGTCCAAGACCCTCCCGGGACTTACTCAAAACTCACCCGAGCCCTCGGGGCTCCAAACCAAACATGTACACAACCTCAAAAACATCCTGCGAACTTACTCGCACGATCAAATAGCCAAAATAACATCATATACATAGAATCAAGCCTCAAAACTCATGATTTTCTTCTAAACTTCATAAACTCTCAAATTTGGAACTTATAGTCCGAAACACGTCAAACGACGTCCGATTTCGACCAAACTTAACAGAAAGCGCTTAAACAATATATAAGACTTGTACCGGGTGTCGGAACCAAAATACGAGCCCGATACCCTAGTCTTTTAATCAATTTTCATTTCTATTTTCCTTAATAATTTTAGAAAAACAATTTAACAAAAAAATTCTTTCCTTGGGCTCTAGACCTCGAAATTCGACTCCGGGCACATGCCCGAGTCCTATATTTTTCTATGGACCTTCAGGGACTGTCCACCTCGGGTCCGGGTCCGTTTACCAAAAATGTTGACCAAAGTCAACTGTAATCATATTAATATCAAAATTCTTCAAAATTTTCACAGAATTTGCATATTTCAACATAAAAGTTTTTCGGCTACGCGCCCGGACTGCGCACGTAAATTGAGGCAAGTAAAAATGAGGTTTTCAAGTCCTCGGAAGCATGGAACGAGTGAGGAAACAGGTGATGACCCTTTGGGTCGTCACATCCTCCACCTCTAAAACAACCGTTCGTCCTCGAACGGACAAAAGAAAGAAGTACCTGAGTCAGGAAATAGATGTGGATAACGGCTCCGCATATCGGACTCGGACTTTCATGTCGAGGCCTCAGGGGGCTGACCTCTCCACTGAACATGAACAGAGGGAAAGCTCCTAGATCTCAACTGACGAACCTGTCGGTATAGAATAGCTACTGGCTCCTCCTCATAAGATAAATCCTTGTCCAATTGGACAGTGTTGAAGTCTAACACATGTGTAGGATCGCCGTGATACCTACGAAGCATAGATACATGAAAAACTGGATGTACGGCTGATAAGCTAGGTGGCAATGCAAGTCTATAAGCCACCTCTCTCACTCGATCAAGAATCTCAAACGGACCAATGTACCTAGGGCTAAGCTTGCCCTTCTTTCCGAACCTCATCACGCCCTTCATAGGCGACACCCGGAGTAATACCCGCTCACCAACCATAAAATCTACATCTAAGACCTTACAATCTGCATAACTCTTCTGTCTAGATTGAGCTGGACACAGCCTCTCCTGAATGATCTTGACCTTATCTAAGGCCTCCTAAACTAAGCTTGTACCCAATAACCGAGCCTCTCCTGACTCAAACTATCCGACTGGAGACCGACATCGCCTACCATACAACGCCTCATATGGAGCCATCTGGATACTGGACTGGTAGCTGTTGTTGTAGGCGAACTCTGCTAAAGGCAAAAACTGGTCCCACGAGCCTCCAAAATCAATGACACAAGCTCGGAGCATATCCTCCAAAATCTGAATAGTCCGCTCGGACTGACCGTCCGTCTGAGGATGGAACGATGTGCTCAAATGAACCTGGGTGCCTAACTCTTGCTGAACCGCTCTCCAGAAGTGTGAGGTAAACTGCGTACCCCGATCTGAAATGATGGATACTGGTATACCATGAAGGCGAACAATCTCCCGGATATAAATCTCCGCTAACCTCTCGGATGAATAGGAGACTGCTACTGGAATGAAGTGTGCTGACTTGGAAAGCCTATCAACAATGACCCAAATGGCATCAAACTTCTTCCGGGTCAACGAAAGTCCAGTAATGAAATCCATGGTAATCCTCTCCCACTTCCACTCGGGAAGTTCAATCCTCTGAAACAAACCACCGGGTCTCTGATGCTCATACTTGACCTGCTGACAGTTCAAACACCGAGCGACATACGCAACAATATCCTTCTTCATCCTACGCCACCAATAATGCTGCCGCAAGTCCTGATACATCTTCGCGGCGCCCGGGTGAATAGAATACTGAGAACTATGGGCCTCCACTAAGATCAACTTTCGAATCCCATCAACATTGGGCACACAAACTCGCCCCTGCAATCTCAAAACTCCATCATCACCTAAGGTCACCTTCGTGGCACCTCCATGCTGCACCGTGTCTCTCAGGAAACATAAATGGGGATCATCAAACTGTCGATCATGGATACGCTCCAATAGAGAAGAACGAGCGACCGTACAAGCCAATACTTTGCTGGGATCAGAAATATCTAATCTCACAAATCGATTGGCCAAGGCCTGAATATCTAAAGCAAGCGGTCTCTGGCTGACCGGGAAATAAGCAAGACTACCCATGCTGGCAGACTTCCTAATCAATGCATCGGCCACCACATTGGCCTTACCTGGTTGATATAAGATAGTAACATCATAATATTTCAACAACTCTAGCCATCTCCTCTGTCTCACATTCAACTCCTTCTGCTTGAACAGGTACTGAAGGCTCTTGTGATTCGTGTACACCTCACACATCACACCATATAGATAATGCCTCCAAATCTTCAAAGCATGAACAACCGCTGCCAACTCTAGTTCATGAACCGGATAATTCTTCTCGTGGATCTTCAACTGTCTTGAAGCATAGGCAATAACTTTTCCATCCTGCATCAATATTACTCCAAGCCCAATACGGGAAGCATCACAATAGACTGTAAAAGGCCCTGAACCCGTGGGTAAAACCAACACCGGTGTCGTGGTCAGAGCTGTCTTGAGCTTCTAAAAGCTAGCCTCACACTCATCTGACCATCTGAACTGGTCACCCTTCTGGGTCAATCTGGTCATCGGGGCTGCAATAGATGAAAATCCCTCCACGAACCGACGGTAATAACCCGCTAACCCCAAGAAACTCCGAATCTCGGTCATTGAAGCTGGCCGAGGCCAATTCTTGATTGTCTTAATCTTCTTTGGGTCCACCTGAATTCCCTCTGCTGATACAATATGACCCAGAAATGCAACCAAACTCAACCAGAACTCACACTTCGAAAAATTAGCATATAACTGTTTATCCTTCAGAGTCTGGAGAACCACTCTGAGGTGCTGCTCGTGCTCTTCCCGGCTACGGGAGTACACCAGAATATCGTCTATAAAGACTATCACGAACAAGTCTAGATAAGGCTTGAACACTCGGTTCATCAACTCTATAAATGCTGTTGGGGCGTTAGTCAACCCAAATGACATGACTAAAAACTCGTAGTGCCCTATCCGAGTGCGGAATGCTGTCTTAGGGACATCAGACGCCCTAATCCTCAGCTGATGGTAGCCAGATCTCAAGTCTATCTTTGAGAACGCTCTTGCTCCCTGAAACTGGTCAAACAAATCATCAATCCTCGGTAGTGGATATTTTTTCTTTATCGTCACCTTGTTCAACTGCCAGTAATAAATACACATCCACATCGAACCATCCTTCTTCTTCACAAATAACACCGGCGCACCCCAAGGAGAAACACTAGGTCTAATAAAACCCTTCTCTAGTAAATCCTGCAACTGGTCCTTTAACTCCTTCAACTTTGGAGGGGCCATGCGATACGGCGGAATAGAAATGGGTTGCGTGCACGGAACCAGATCAATACAGAAATCAATATCCCTGTCGGGCGGCATACCCGACAGGTTTGAAGGGAAAACCTCGGGAAACTCCCGAACAATAGGAACATAGTCAATAGAAGGAACCTCTGCACTGGAGTCGCGGACATACGCCAGATAAGCTAAACACCCTTTCTCGACCATGTGTCGAGCCTTAACATATGAAATAACACTGCGGGTGGCATGTCTTGAGGTCCCTTTCCACTCTAGTCGGGGCAATTCTGGCAAAGCCAAGGTCACGATCTTGGTGTGACAATCCAAAATAGCATGATACGGGGATAACCAATCCATCCCTAATATTACGTCGAAATCCATCATATCTAAAAGCAATAAATCAACACGGGTCTCAAGACCCTCAAACACAACCATACAGGAACGATGAACCCGGTCGACTACTATGGAGTTACCTACCGGTATAGATACATAGACAGAAATGTCCAAAGCATAACTAGACATATCCAGGCAGGGTGCAAAATAAGATGACACATATGAATATGTGGACCCAGGGTCAAATAGCATTGATGCATCTCTATCACAAACCAGAATAGTACCTGTAATAACAGCATTTTATGCCTCCGCCCTCTGGCCTGGCTAGCAAAGCATAAAACCGGGGCTCAGCCCCACCTCCCTGAACCATGTCTCTAGGATGATCTTCCACCGGCTGACCCCTATCTTTGGCAGTACGGCCTCCACCTCTACGGTCCCGACCTCTACCTCTATGATCCCTACCCCTGCCCCTGGCTGGCTGGGCAGGCTGGGCAGGCTGTGGGTCAACTGGTGCCTGAATCATGGGGCGAGGACCCTGCTGCTATGACTATGTACCCCTCAATCTCGGGCAAGCTCTCCTGATATGACCATACTCACCACACTCATAACATCCCCATGTACGATGAGACTGGCCCTGACGGCCCGAATGACTCCATGAACACTCTGAAGAGGTTGTGCACTGATGGGCTACTGATCAGAATATTGCCCACCAAAACCACGATCACCTGAGACACCCTGTAAAGCCTGGAGGGCTGACTGAAAAGGCCTGGAAGATTGGCCCCTGTCATAAGAATCCCTACCTCCAAATGAGGCACCACCGAATCGACCTGAGTGACGGGGCCTCTTGTCTGCCCTATAACCACCTGCCTGTTGCAGAACTATCTCGATCCTCCGAGCCACATTGGCCGCCTCCTAAAAAGTAATGTCACTACCCGCCTCTCTGGCCATCTGAAGATGAATGGGCTGGATCAAACCATCAATAAATCTCGTCACCCTCTCCCTATCAGTGGGGAGTATGATGAGGGCATGGTGAGCTAGATCGATAATCCGGGTCTCATACTGGGTGACCGTCATAGACCCCTACTGGAGGCGCTCAAATTGCCTCTGATAAGCATCCCTCTAAGTAACGGGAAGAAACTTCTCCAGGAACAACTCCGAGAACTGATCCCAAGTCAAAGGAGGAGACCCTGCTGGTCTAGCTGAACAGTAATCCCTCCACCAAGTCTTGGTAGATCCAGATAAACGAAAAGCCGCAAAATGAACTTCATTGGACTCCACAATGCCCATGTTCCGAAGAACCTCGTGGCAGCTATATAGGAAATCCTGGGGGTCCTCAGAAGAAGCTCTACTAAATGAAGCAGTGTAGAGCTTGGTAAATCTGTCCAACCTCCATAAAGCATCTACGGACATAGCCGCTCCATCACCGGTCTGTGCAACTACCCCCGGCTGAACTGCCGCAGTGATTGAACCAGTGGAACCTGAGTCTGGGGAGCTACCTACTCCGGAGTACGTGCAGCAGGAGTCTGGGCTCCTCCTCTAGCCTGGGAAGTGGCTGGTGCTGCAGGAAGCAATCCTGTTCAGGTGACACTCTCCATGAGGCCAACCAACTGGACCAAGGCATCCTGAAGAACTGGGGTAGCAATAAACCCCTCTGGGACCTGAGCTGGGCCCACCGAAACTGTCTGGGCTGGGGCCGGAACCTCCTCATCAAGGCCAACCAGAGGGTCTGCCACTGGTGTTGCAGTTGGTGGCTGGGCCCTGCCCCTACCTCGGCCCCTAGCATGGCCACGTCCTCTGCCCCTAGCGGGAGCTGCCTGGGGCTCGGACTGCTGATCAGTGGATGAGGAAGCGCGTGTTCTTGCCATCTGCAAAAGAACAGAGTAGAAATTCAATAAGCATTTGAGAAATGAAATCGCACGACTAGAAAGAACAAATGAGAGATTTTTCCTAACTCAATAGACTCTGGGGAACAAGTACAGATGTCTCCGTACCTACCCCTCAGACTCTTCTAAGTTTGTTCGTGAGTTGTGAGACCTATGTAACCTAGTGCTCTGATACCAACTTGCCACGACCCAGATTTCCCACCATCGGGATCGTGATGGCACCTACTCGCGGTAGCTAGGCAAGCCAACTTATTTACCTTTTCATCACTAAACAATTATCTTAATAGTCTATAGCATCAATATAAAACATTAATTCTAATGAGAACAATAGCGGAAGTCTGTCTGATAAATACAAATCAAAATACGGGACAGTTAAATATATCCTGTACCCAAGATTTGGTGTCACATTACTCACGAACGTCTAAGAATAAACTAAATACAAAGGTCTGAAAGAAATATGATAGTTGTCTGTCTCGAAACAATGAGGCAACAGTCAAATAAGAAAAAGCATAAAGAAGAGACGTCGGGCCTGCGGACGCCTGCAAGGCTACCTCAGTCTCGTGATAATGAAATCCTGCTCCCATACTACTGTTGTTGTTGCTCCTCAAAACCTGGACCTGTGCAAAAATGCATAGAAGTGTAGCATCAGCACAACCGACCCCATGTGCTAGTAAGTGTCTAGCCTAACCCCGATGAAGTAGTGACGAGGCTAGACTGGACACTATATAAACCTGTGCAGTTATAAATATACAATGGAACATCGAATTCAAGGCAATTAACAACATGGGAGGGGGAGACATGCTATGGGGAGATACAATCTCAACAGTAATCCCAAATAACAAACTAGAACAACTTAGATTCACAATGAACAAGGAAACAATTCTCAATACAAACACACGGTATCAATAATTGTTGCGGCGTGCAATCTGCTCCACAAATATCACTGTTGCGACGTGCAACCTGCTCCACAAATATTATTGTTGCAGCGTGCAACCCGACCCATACCATTTATCAGGTATCACTGTTGCGGCGCGTAACCCGACCCTCATATATCATTGTTGCGGCGCGCAACCCGATCCTCAATATCATTTACAGTTTGACTCCCCAAAACAACAGTCATAATTAAGGGGCATAAAAATAAGCAGTTATTTGAAAAAAAATCCCGGCAAGGGAAAGAACCAACAATTCAACCAAATGTCCCGGCAAGGAATAATTAACAACGCTTGCTCTTTCTTACTTTTCTTATATTTTAATTCACTCTACTATTTTGAGCCTACGCTCTAAAGAATCAAGTCGTTTTATACACTCTCAATATTCGTATCACAATTCGATCCAATGCTCCCAGGAATCAAATAATCATTTTACCGTTCACATGTTATTCACAACATATAGAAATTCTCCAATAAACACGGAGTTCACAACCAAGTCATGGTAATCACATTATAAGGACTCATGGTCATGCTAGACACTGATGTATAGATACTCGTCACCATGCCTATACATCGTACTCGATCACATAGCATTTAGCAGCAAGACTCAACTCATATTCCCTCAAGCTAGGGTTAAACAAAACACTTACCTCAAAGCCTTGAAATCCACTTAATCCTCTACTATAGCTTTACCTCATGGTTCAACCTCCAACTCGCTCGAATCTAATCACAAATTACTTGCATATATTAACAAATGCTACATGAATCGATTCAAATGTATAGAAAATGCATTTCCCAAAGTATGTTCAAAATCCCCAAAATGCCCCCAGGCCCATGTGGTCAAAACCCGAGGTTCGAACCAAAACTCGGTTACCCATTCCCCCATGAACTCAAGTATATAAGTTATTTTAGAATCGGACCCCAATTTGAGGTCCAAAACCCCCCAATTTTAGAAACCCTAGGTTCTACCCTAAGTTCCCAAATTTCCCCATTAAAATCTTTGTTTTGAAGTTGAAATTATGTTTAAAGATGATGAGGAGTAAAGAAAATCAGTTAGAAATCACTTACAAATCGTTTTGAAGAAGAAGAATCATTTGGAAAATCGCCTCTTATGTTTTTGGTTTTGAAAAAGTGTAAAATAACTTAAAATCTCGGATTTATATACTTCACTGATGAACCGGCGCGGACTGCACAAGAACGTCCCGCGGCCGCTCCAAGGAAAGGAGGGGAAACGACTCTCTGAATCTACCCAGCGCGGACCGCACGATTTTGGTGCGCGGCCTTGTTGGTGGATTTGCACCTGGGCCTTCTCAGAATCTCCCAGCACGGACTGCACGAACTTGGTGCGTGGCCGCGCTGGTCGACCTGAAATCTACTGGTCCTCTGAACCTAGCCACGCGGACCGCGCAGAAATGCACTGCGGCCGCGCGGTTTCCACCGCGGACCGCGCGGAAATGTGCCGCGGCCGCGCTGGGGGTTTGCAACTGAACCTGCAATATCTGCTAGGTCCAAGACCCTCCCGGGACCTACTCAAAACTCACCCGTGCCCTCGAGGCTCCAAAGCAAACATGTACACAACCTCAAAAATATCCTGCGAACTTACTCGCACTATCAAATCGCCAAAATAACATCATATACATAGAATCAAGCCTTAAAACTCATGATTTTCTTCTAAACTTCATAAACTTTCAAATTTGGAACTTATAGTCTGAAACACATCAAACGACGTCCGATTTCGACCAAACTTCACAGAAAGCGCTTAAACAATATATAAGACTTGTACCGGGCGTCGGAACTAAAATATGCGCCCGATACCCTAGTCTTTTAATCAATTTTCATTTCTATTTTCCTTAATAATTTTAGAAAAACAATTTAACAGAAAAATTCTTTCCTCAGGCTCTAGACCTCGAAATTCGACTCCGGGCACATGCCCGAGTCCCATTATTTCTACAGACCTTCCAGGACCGTCCAATCTCGGGTTCGGGTCCGTTTGCAAAAAATATATACCAAAGTCAACTGTAATCATATTAATATCAAAATTCTTCAAATTTTTCACAGAATTCACATATTTCAACATAAAATATTTTTGGATACGCGCCCGAACTGCGCACGCAAATTAAGGCAAGTAAAAATAAGGTTTTAAGGCCTCGGGAGCACGGAACGAGTGAGAAAACAGGTGACGACCCTTTGGGTCGTCACATCCCAACACCAGAATCACCATACAAAGCTATTCCAAACTCAGAATCCCAAACAAACATAGATAATACTGAAATTCACTTCAATCCAAACTTATGAAATTCTTCAAAAAAATGCTAACTTCCACAATAGGTGCTGAAGCGTTCCCGGGTCTTTCAAAATACGATCCGGACATACGCTGAAGTCCGACATACGAACCTGCTGGAACCTTGAACCCTGATTCCAAGGTCATTTACTCAAAAATCGAATCTTAGTCAATTCTTTCAATTTAGATCTTCTGAAATGAGAATTCTCTTTCCAAATCAACTCCGAACTTCTCGAAATTCAATTCCGACCATGTGTACAAGTCATAATACCTGAAGTAAAGCTGATGATGGCCTCAAATTGTTGAACGACACGTTAGAGTTCAAAACGACCAGTCGGGTTGTTATAATTCTATTAAGTTATTACACGCAACGTTGCTACTAGTATATGATGCTTTCATATGCTACCATCATTGATTTGTTAGTATTATTCTTTATGAAATTTTATCATTTAAAGACTTAATAATATGGAATACTTACGTGTACAAAAATGCAATAACTAATAGTAAATATCTTACATTGTCCTTTATATTTTGTTTTAAATAACTTTTTTATTTATATTTTTTATAAGGAGAATTTTTTACTAGAGCTATATTGATATCACAGTTTAAACGCATATATATTTTAAACTTGATAATCTTACTTTTTGGAATATCAATTCTTTCTTTTAGTTACTAATAACTTAGTTTTGATTTGTTATAACAGGTTAAATTTATGGAGCAATCCCTTCAATTGAACATCTCTGATCGTGGCAATGCAGAAAATAGTATAACAGTTTCTAAAGCAGGTATTCCTCCCTGGCCACCTCAAAAACGCAAAAAGACCAATCAAAAAGTCCCTCAAAAGAAAAATAGTGATCATGGGTTAGAAGCTTGGCATTATTTTACTAGAATTGAAGTGAACCAGTAAAGGTTGTATGTAATTATTGTAAAAAAAGAAATTGCCGCTTCAGGGCGAAATGGAACTTCAGACATGTGGAACCTTCTAGATAGATGTAAATTATATCCTTACAGAAGAGAAAAAAATCAAAAATCTATAACTGATTTTACCATCAAAGGCGAGGAAGGCGATAAAACAGAAGTTGGTAAACCAAGACCTCTTAATGTATAGGAAATTAGAAATGCCCTTGCTGCCATGGTTATTATTGATGAATTGCCATTTAAGATTGTAGAAGGGAAGGGTTTTAAGAGATATAGTAGAGTACTTGAACCTAAATTTATAATCCCTTCAAGGAATAAAGTTGTAAAAGATTGTCTAGAGCTTTATATGAAATAGAAATCCATTTTGAAATAATTATTAAAAATCATCGTGTGTGCCTTACCACAGATACTTGGACATCAATTCAAAATCTTAATTACACGTGTCTCACAGCACATTGGATTAATGATGATTGGTTGTACCAAAAGAGAATTTTAAACTTCCAGTTCATTGAGAGCCATGCGGGAAGGATTATTGCAAGTTCTATTGAGGAATATTTAATTAATTGAGGAATTAAAAGTGTTCTTATAGTAATAGTAGACAATGCAAGTTCTAATGATACATGCCTTGATTACTTGATGAAATGTGCTAAGTAAAAAGATTCAATTTAAGACAACAAATACATGTATGTCAGATGTGCAACTCACATTGTTAATTTAATTATAAAAGAAGGTTTAGCATAGCAAGATAAGGCCATTATTATAATTCGAAATGCAATAAGGTATGTGCTATCCTCTCCTGCCAAGTATAGTTTGTTCAAAAAATATATTGAGAAAGAGAAGATTTCATGGAATCATCTTATTTATCTTGATGTTGATACTAGATGGAATTTTACATATAAAATGTTGGAACATGTTGAGAAATTTGAGAAAGCTTTTGTAAGAATGGAATTAGATGATCCAAATTATAAGAAGTACTTTGATGGAGGTTCTAATGGAGCCGAAGATTAAAAAAAAGACAAAAAATAATAAAGATAAAGGTCAAAAAATTATTGGATTTTCCAGTATGAATGATGTTAGTAATTTTTGTGAAAGATTGAGAGATGAGAGGAAGAAGCCAGTGAATAAGAAAAAAAGAGAAAAGAAAATCATTGGCTCTCTTAAGCATGAATATTTTCAAGCTGCAAGATGCTTTGCAAAGTTCTTAAAGTTATTCTACAATATGAAATTCAAGTTTTCTCGCTCTATACTACTTCTAACACTTTTTTCCGTGAATTGGTTGCTATTTATTCTGCAATTGGATCTCTTTCCCTTAACGAGGATGATAGCATGAGAAGCATGGCACTAAAATTATGAAAAAATTCAATAAAAATATTGGTCCTTTAATAGTAAGACCAATTATTTGTTGTTTGTTACTATTGTATTGGATCTATGTTTCAAGTTAGAATATGTTGAGTTTTGCTTTGGTGAAATGTCTTGCCATGATAATATATTCATAAAATCAAGAATTGCTGGTGTGACAGAGTGTCTAGATAAGTTGTATCATGAGTATAAAAGATTATATACATTTGAATACGAGAAATTTGAAGATTTACTTCTAATGAAGTTTTCTCATGGCATGGATATTGATGAATGTGATAAGAGTTTAGACTTCCTAAACTCTCAATCTGCAAAGCGCATGGAATCACAAAAGAAAACAGAGAATGCATCGGAGGTAGCCAAATACTTGAATGATGAAGTAGTTGAAAAGAGAATTGAATTTGATTTATTGGCTTGGTGGAAATGAAATAAAACAAAATTTCATGTTCTCTCAAAGTTGGCCAAGGATAATCTAGCAATTTCAGTGTCTACTGTATCGAGTGAACAAGCTTTTAGGACTAGTGGTCGTGTAATTTATTCATTTAGATTTCTTTAACTCCTAAAACTGTAGAAGCTCTTATTTGTGCGCAAAACTAGTTGTGTTCTACTTCTATTGATTTACGTGAATTATTATTTAATATTGAAAGTCTTGAAGAAGGTAATAAAATTTTCTTTATTAATTTAATTATTTTCTTTATTAATGTGAAATATTACAATATTCATTAAGTTAATTTTGTTTGTTTTACTCTTTGCATATTGTTTGAATTCAACACCGACCATTATTGCTAATTTTGATGACCAATTATAGTTCATTGTAACGACTCGACCGGTCGTTTGGAGCTCTAGCTCATCGTTCACCACTTTGAAGTCCTGAGTAGCTTCACTTCAGGTATTATGACTTGTATGCATGGTCGGAATTGAATTCCAGGTAGTTCGTAGTTGATTTGGAAATAGAATTCTAGTTTCGAAAGCTTTAAGATGAAAGAATTGACTAAAATTAGATTTTTGAGTAAATGACCTCAGGACCGGGATTCGAAGGTTCTAGTAGGTTCGTATAATGATTTCAGACTTGGGCGTATGTTCGAATCGGGTTTTGGAAGACCCCGGAACATTTTGGCACCTATTGTGGGAGTTAGCATTTTTGGAAGAATTTCATAAGTTCGGATTGAAGTGTGTCTCAGTGTTATGAATGTCCGTTTGGGATTTTGAGTCTTGGAATAGTTCTTTATGGTAATTATGGTATTGGTAGCGCGATCGAAAGTGAATTCGGACGTCTTAGGTCGTTTTGGAGTCATTTGGCTAAAGATAGAAATTTGAAGGTTTTTGAGAAATTTGATCGAAAGTAAACTTTTTGATATCGGGGTTGGATTCCAATTCCGGAAGTTGGAGTAGGTCCGTAATGTCAAATATGACTTGTGTGCAAAATTTGAGGTCAATCAGGCGAGATTTGATAGGTTTAAGCGTCAAAAGTAAAAGTTTGAAATTTTAAAGTTCATTAATCTTGATTTGGAGAGCTATCTATGGTTTTAGCATTATTTGACGTGATTTGAGGCTTCGAGCAGTTATGTTATGGGACTGAAAGGTGTGATTGGACGGGGTCCCAGGGGCCTCGGGTGTATTTCGGACGTGTGGGAGGAGTTGGAAGAACACAAGATTTTCTGGTGTTCTTTGCACCAGTTGCTGGTCTGGCAAGTGCGAACCTCACATTTGCGATGAAAACTTCGCAATTGCGAAGAAGCCTAGCCTGGTCTTGGATCGCATTTGCCATAAAGGCGGTCGCATTTGCGAGCGTAACAACGTTTGTATTTGCGATTTCTTGGTCGCATTTTCGACCTAGGCAGTAGACGCCCAGGGTTTGCATTTGCAATGATTGTGTCTCATTTGCAAACCAGGTGTTGCAAATGCGACATCTGAGGCCTGTGCATAGCTATTAATTTCGAGACTTAGACCATTTAGCCCATTTCCTATCATCTCTTGGGCAATTTTTGGAGCTTTTGGAAGAAGGTTTTCACCTAGCACTTTGAGGTAAGTAATTTCTACACAACATGAGTTTAATACATAGATTATGGCAAGATTAACATGTAAAAAAATTGGTGAAATCTAGGTTTTGGATAAAAATGAGATTTGACCACGAAAATTGTTATGGAATGGAGTAGAAATCATATATTCTTGATCCTTAAGTTATGGGTAACAACTTTCTTCAAAAAATTTCGGAATCCAACCATGTGGGCCCGGGGATGAATTTTAAGAACTTTGCATTTAGGATTGGAATTAGTTTAATAATTAGACTATGAACTTTTGAGCATGTATTGATTAGTTCTTACCCCATTTGAATAGTTTTTGGATCGCTCGGCTCCGATTTGGAGGTATGAGCGCGTTCTTAAATTGGGATATAGGCTTCGGAGCAAGGTGAGTCTCTTTTCTAACCTTGTAAGAGAAAATTGTCCCCAAAGGTGAATTAATTGGATATGTGTTTCTATCTGTGGGGGCTACATACACACGAGATGACGAGAGTCCGTGCGTAGCTACTATTATGCTTAAGTCCAGGTAGTCTAGGACCCAAAAGCATGCTTACTTGAAATATTTGATATCTCGTTGCCAATTTAAAAGTGCTTAAAACATATCGAATGTATAAATGAATATCCAAAAGACTAGTCATTGTTCCCTTGATTTTTAAAAGAGAAATTTGCCTTTTTCTTGGATAATTGCTCCTTGATGAACTCTTGATTGACTATTTGAAAGTATTTATATAATATGGAGCGGATCGAACGCCTCGATAGATTAAATAGATGCATCTATGGTTCGCGCCATTCGACCCTCTGGCAGTGCACTGTTTAAATATTGTTGGATTAGGTAGTACGTCCTCGGCATAATTTGCGCATGCTTGTATTGCTTGCCTTTAAGTTGAAGTTGATACTGTTTCTTCCTGGCTTGAGAATATATGTATAAATGATGAAAAGGAATTTGGGAATTTCCTATAAAAGAAAGAATTATTTGCTTGCTTCATTCTATTGAATTATAATCATGTTTATAAAAATTCTCGATTTATTATATTATTGACATATCATTACTGGACCACTAAAAAGTATCGAAGTCGACCTCGTCTCTACTTCTTCGAGATTAGTCGGGATATTTACTGAGTACACATTATTTTCGTACTCATGCTACACTTTGTTGTGCATTTTTATTGCACGTGCACATGCATTTCTAGTGGCTTACTGGGCGTAGCAGCATGGATGATACAGGGACTTAGTGAGCTGCATTTCTCGATGCGACCCGCAACCAGTATAGTCTCTATCAGTGTATTGTATTTACTTTCTTTCCAATTTATATTCCGGATATTTGTTGCACTTTATTCGATTCCTTAGTAATTGCTCATGCACTTGTGACACCAAGTTCTGGGATATTTAATAATAAAAGTTGTAAATATTTTTATTTATTCAATGATGATTACCTTTTTACTAGTTAAATTAAAGGAAATTATGGTTCCTAAAATATTAAAATGAGAGTTTAATTAATTAGTCAATGTTGGCTTGCGTGACCGAGGTATCCGGTGCCATCACGGCCTTTGATGGATTTTAGGTCGTGACAACATGGTATCTGAGCACTAGGTTACCTTAGGTCTCACGAGTCATGAGCAAGTCTAGTAGAGTCTCGCGAATCGGTACAGAGACGTCTGTACCTATCTTCAAGAGGCTACAGGGCTGTTAGGAGCACTTCCCTTCTTGATTCCTCATCGTGCGATTTGGTTCACTTTGAGATTTATTCCTTCATTTTCTTTCCATTTAATCTTATTCGATATGAAGCGCTGGTCATGAATCGGCGAGTGAGTAATTGTAATGGTACTACGAACGTGGTGCGGGATCTTTCTCCCATGAGTGGATGTTTGAGCTATTATCGTCGCTTGTGGATAGATATTCTGTCATTTCGTTATGCGTAGTTTGCTATAATGCTTATGAACGGTTATCACGCAGTATTGATTAGAGGGTGGAATGTTTGCCTATGTGTTAGGGCAGTGAATGACCTGAGAGGAGTGTTACTAAGTGAATGATTCAGAGATCCAGTATCTTATTTCCGACGGAGGAAAGGCAATCGGGCTAAGAATGTTTATGTTAGGTTGATAGAGTAACGAGACTCGGTATTTGCGAGCATGGTGGAATTTTTATCTGTGATGAGGTGTCGGTGTCCTTGTCGAATGTACGATGTTCGTCGGTGTTATGATCTTCTACAATTCACCTTTGGAGCAGGATATTATGAGGCCTCATTGGAGAAGAGGTTGTCAGAGATCGTGAGGCGCGGTGGTTCAGGATTGAATTAGTGTTTCTAATGTCAACGGCTCGGGAAGGATGATCTTCGGAAAGGTTCAGAGTTAATAGCGGATTGTTGGTTCAAGTGCTACTGAGATAGGTTTTGATCTAAGGCATCAGCTGAGCAGCAAAGGATGAGGAAGGACATGCTGAAAGTGTTATGCGGTGGTTAAATTTCTAGAAAGCTCGGTGTAAGAAGCGGAAGTCGAGTAGTTTCTTAACGAAGAAGGGTTTGGCCAAAGTAGGAGAGTGGAAGAATAGCGAATGGGTCTGTGGTAGGATGACTACAAACCCAAAGAAAAAGTCTAGAGTGAGTTGGGATTCGGGTTGGACAGTGACTGGGTTTACGAAATTG